>JAVQJD010068600.1:0-18064 GCA_036023655.1 Nannoperca australis
CACACACACACACACACACACAATCTTACCACATTTTTCTACCACCTCCTGGGTGACTAGCTCCTTAACTTCTTCAGCCTTGACACAGGGAATGAAAAGACAGTAATTCATTTAGCTAACTCTGAATATACTTTAAACGTATGTGTGATTGTGCTTGTGTTTGTGTGATAAACACGTACCGAAAGTCCGGGCTCCCCCTTCTCTCCTTTCCCTCCTTCAATACCCAGTTTACCCTATTGTAAAAACACATTTACAAGAGAGTAATTACATTCTATAACATTATGAGTATTTGTACAAAGCACTTTAATTAGCCTCCCCAGCCAGCAACCAGTCCCTGCAACCAAGATTAACGCCACATTCATGTTAAATTGTTCCGTAAATACAAACAGCAAACTTAGACTTATTGTTATATTAAAAAGTTTCTGATGCCTATGATTTCTCCCACAACCAATACTAAAACAATTTAATTCAGCTGTTCAAACATGCCTTTTTGAATTGTTTATATCTGGTTTAACATGAACATACTGCACGACAAATATATGCAATGTTATGTAGGAAAAATGCAAAAATGAATTTAGGATACATTTATCTACAAAAACAACAATGGTAAAAACGCCTTGTTGGAGCTTGTGGTTGTATCTTTAGCATTGTTTTACCTTTGTTAAAATGATTTGGTGGTCACTAGTACAGCAAGTACAGTGAATGAGAAAAGCCATTGATTTACAGAAGCTAGTGGAACAGAGAGGGTCAAGACCTGGCTCTCTCTCCTACAAGTTTGTATAGAGAAGTGGGTTCATGCGTGAGTCTCACACTCTCTCCTCTTAGTCCTGTAGTCCCGGGGGCTCCCCTCTGACATGGCTTCGCCCTGCCCCTCCTGCCCCTCTCCCCCTGTTTGACAAAAAAAGCAGTGCGCACAGAGAAAACACATTGTGAGTTTTGGAAATTCATTCAAACAAAATCTGAAACCATAGCAGCACATCTCACCACTCACTTCGAAGCAGTATGAAAGGAAGACCAATTAGGTTCATCCCTGGAACATCCTCATTAGAGGTTTCCAGTCTCTGTCAACACTGAAAGTCTGGTAATTGTAGCTGAAAGGAGCTAATTGAGTAAGATATTATGTGAAAGCTGCAGACGGAAATAAACCTCTGCGAATGTGTGTGTTGGTGTGTGTGTGTGTTAATTAAGGACATGTCTCTGCTGTATCCTCTTGCTGCAGTATACATGCTGCCAGTCTCTGTTCAAGGCACAGACATGGTGATGACTGTAATCAAGCTCAGCTCATCCTTCTGTTCATTGTGTCACTTTTTTTTCTCTTTAACTTGGATTTTGTTATTTTGTTACAGATTTTCTTTTTTTTTTAAAGACTCATAGATGTACCTGCTCTGTCCCATACAACGATTAACACTTCGATAGCCTGTAGATACATTTTATCTCATAGATTTATTTGAATGGGAAGTAAATTTAAGAGCATTGATTTATAGTAATAGTGCCAAGAAATCTGTCAGTTGCATCCCTGCATATTGTGACAGCACTGTTCGCCGTGGTAATTAGGGCTGGTCTTGGTTGGGTCTAAGTTACTAAAGTAGTGATTCATAATTTCAGCCACACTACTAGTGTGCACCAACCAGTCTGTGGAAGCTTGGAGTGCTTGCTAGTCATGCTTTGGGTCTAATATTGCGTGCTAACAACTTACTGTTGACTTTGTAACCCTACCTGTAGGAGCCCCCAAACAATATTTAATTGCGTTATTTTCTTGACGTATCAAACATTGTTTTCATGAATGAAGAATGACAGTATATTAAGATAAATATCATGGCTTTGTCAAAATCTCCACGCGACTGCTCAACTGATGGAGTTCATCTATGTCAGCTCAGCCTGACAGATTTGATCGGGAGAGATCACTGATTAAAAACGTCACTGTAATGAGGATCTGACTCCGGCAGAGATGAGCTACCTATTTGAGAGATAATATTCAAATAAGTCCTCGTCAAAGGAGGAGAGGTAGACTATTATTCGTGTGTTATGTTGAGTTAATGACGCAGCAAAGTCGTGATGAAGATACCAGCTTGATATTTCGACATGATGAGAATCTTTAGTGTTGATAACGAGCCCTCGTTTTTCTTCCATTTTTCTTTCCATTAATCAGCACAATGCGTTAATTATAAGTTAGTATCACATATACCCAAATACACTGAGGGAGTAGGAATACTGTACCTTGGGTCCCGTGTCCCCACGAGGTCCTGAGAGTCCTGGTGGTCCTTCATCTCCATCCCTTCCTGGAATCCCTGCTGACCCCTTAAACCCTGGGAAGCCTGGGAAACCTGATGCCCCCTGCATGGAGCAAGAATCATGTGAGGAAGAACAACTAACAAACCAACATATAAAAGTTCCTTTGTGTGCAGAAAATGAAATATAAAATGATACATAGCAGATTTTAAAGTACTTTCTGACGAGCACACGATCTGCGGTGAAACTGGTTGGATAATGACCAGTTATGTTAATTTACTAACCTTTCCTCCTTTCACTCCTGGATCACCGTCAACGCCATTGAGGCCTCCCTCTCCCTTATCACCCTAAAGTAATTTGACATGAAGAAAATTGTGAGTCTGTACATGTTTGGATAAAAGGGAAAGAGAAATCTGTGCACTCTTGAATGTTTACCTTTCGCCCTATGGGACCATTCACTCCAGGTATGCCAGGTGTGCCAGAGAACCCCATATCTCCCTGTTGAATACAGAGTTATCAAGATTACTGAAAGGATTTCTTCATTGTTAGATCACGTCTCACTCTCTTTTGGTCTAATCAGATGCTAACTGAGACCTGACCTTTTCTCCATCCAGGCCTAGGCTCCCAATGCGTCCAGGTAAACCTCTGAAACCCTGTAACAGCAGGTAAAATTTGAAACGTGACTGCACAAACACAAATGACAATACGGCGATATCCTGCAAAATAGAGAACCTGAAACTTAATAAAACAACCACAAGGGATAAGTGGGGGGGGGGAAACTATCACTGGGACAAATAATAACTTTAACTCCACCTTCTCCCCCTTTTCCCCTCTGTCTCCTGGGAGGCCGGGTTCTCCTGGATCACCCTTTAAAAAATTAAACAAACAAAACCACAATTACAAAAATTACGTAAAATTTTCATAATTGGTTATATATTGATTTTCAGTGTACCTGATTGCCCTTCTGGCCCAGCAGCCCTAAATCTCCTTTGTCCCCCTTGGCCCCATCCACTCCATGATCCCCATTGCGACCCTTAAATCAAACCATGGGTATTAGACTGGATGTGATTCCCTCTACTTAACACTGATATTTTGGCTCCAAAATGTTGCACATGCATGTACAGTTACTGAATGTTTGTTTGTTCATGTTTGTACTGAAGGTCTACCATCTCTCCATTGAGTCCGGGCTCTCCTGGATCTCCCTGTAAGCAAAAGAAGAGAATGTCACACACAGCACTACCATAACATTTAAAAATTGTTGTTGCGCTGTCAAGATATTCAAATGAAGCCCTACTTACCTTCTGGCCTACTGGTCCTCGTGCTCCAAACCGTCCCAATGCACCCTTTGTGCCTGCATCACCCTTTAAGCCCTTTTAAAATACATTCCATTATTATGAGTTTTTTGCAGTCTTATTTATTATAAATTAAATTGTCTATCAGAGACTTAATCATGACCAGTATGACATCACCGCTGTGCACTGCTTTTCCAAATGCGTTAAGTATTCTTCTTCTATTCTTCTTCTTCTTTGTGTTTATTCAAACGTTTACATGAGGATTTATTACCTTGACTCCAGGAGGACCGTCCTCGCCCTTTTCTCCTTTATCGCCGTCAAAACCTGGTGGGCCTCGCTCACCCTGAAACAAAATGTCTACTAAATTCTTCGTAGGTCTTTTAATGTGTCTACGTCATGCATATTTTTAGATATGTTTCAATAAGCTATTTATAGTACTCATTAAAGCATTTATTCTTAATTCCACTTGGACTTTTTAAGCTTATAGCCTTTGATGGTTTTAGCTTTGTCATTGTGAGTGGGTTTTTTTTCTCTTATGTATTGTGAGTGTATTTGTTGACCTGGTGGGCCTTGTGAGAATTAGTAAAGTTGTATTGAAGTATATCGAATTGAAACCAGATGGCAAATATTTTCAAAAACGTCCTTTACTAACATTTAAACTATTGATTGCAACGGGATAAATGACAATGACTTCAAGAGGATCTCACCGCGTCTCCTTTGGAACCCTTAAATCCACGGGGTCCTTGGATTTGAAGCACGCTCCCCTGTAGGAAGAGATTCAACTGTGAATACAAGCTGCAAATCAATGCAATCTGTATCATCAGTGCAAAGGCTAAAATGTTTACTTTAAATACTTACAATAAAACATGAAAATCAACATACCCTTTCTCCTCTGACTCCAGGTAACCCACGGTCCCCCTGCAAAGAAAGATGCTTTTAAAAACGACTTTCCCAACATGATTATTTCAATTCCAGGTGTCAACAAATGTACATATATTACTTTCTGTCCCTTGCAACAGGAAAACTTCTGAATCCTCACAGCATTTTATTAAACCCCGTCACAATGCAATAAAATCCAGTCCAATACAATTCACCGTTGATGTCAACATTACCAAGGTTTAGTGGTGTTTGACAGGAATGAGCTGCTCAGTTAGGATGCTTCAGTGGAGGAGAAACAAACAAATACTCTGTCGGACTGAACGTATGTATAGATCTTACAGAAACTGCACTGTAAGTAGAAAAATGTTGAGGTCAGAAAACAGCAGGAATGTTTAAAAGTTTCTATGTGGCCTGGTTCAACAGATAGCTTCCATTACAACACGCTGACACTTGGGAAGTTGGCACAGACAAAATGAGCCCAACAATCCATCATCTATCCTCCCTGCGAGCTCGCACTGGTGATGTAACAGTTTAGGAAACGTTTTTGATTCAACATCGAGTCCTTTGGTAAAAAGAGCACAATCTAACAAAACACTGCTGTTGGCAAGATTAAATGTACATTTCAGCAGGACAGTAAGGCAGGAATGACTCCCTTGCCCTGTGGGGTCCTCACATCCTATTTTAACGTTTGGGGCAACCTTTGAATGAGGTGGATCAGATGGTCTGCAGCATAAATTAAGAATTTTAACAACTTACAAAGTCGTGTTTGCTGAAATGATAGACTCCAAATTGGTGTCAAGCATCAGAGTATGATTAACTAAGTTAGTAAGTTAAATGAAGGGATGATATGAAAAGACATATTCTAAAAAGGGCAGCTGAACTGTGCCAAACACAGTTGTGACAAATCATGTGAATAAACAGCTCACCTTTTCACCTCTGCTGCCACTCAAGCCTTTTGGACCCTAATAAAGGTCAAAGAAAAGGATTATGTGTCCAAGTGCACATAAGTTATAAAACTCTAATGGTCTTAAATTCAATTTTACACTCAGTTGTATGGTTTTCAAAAGCTGCTTACTAAATTCCCAGGAGCTCCTTTAACACCTGGAGTGCCCTTTTCACCCTGAAAAGAAAGAAATATTCTAAGGTTTCTGCACAATTTACCAACATCACAGCGATGTAATAAATACTGTACGTCAGAAGACTTCAGCTAAGATCCCAACTCACCCTTCTGCCTGTGAAGCCAGTCAACCCCCTGGTGCCAGGCTCTCCAGGAATACTGTCACCCTGACGAGGATACAATAAAGTCATAATCAGCTTTTTGGAAGCAACAAAAAAAAAACACATTTGTAAATGAACGATGATGTACACGCATCTCTTACAACAGACAAACATAAAACTAAGTTCTTCTGATATTATGTTGGATTCATGGACCAAGCAAAACAAAAGTAAGTGTAAATATCATATATACAGTATTTGTACCTTTTCTCCTTTTACTCCAGGTACACCAGGAAGACCCTTTATAAGAGAGATGGTGGAAACAAAAGAAAATAACTATCATTTATATCAGATATAACAAAGAACTAAACTTTAAAATAAGATTTCCCTAATAATAATATAATGATAAAACAGAGTCAAATCATACCACTTTATATGGAAGTGTATTATAATTGTATTATACATGTAAATCTTTCTATCAATAAAATCAGACACAACACTTGCAAACATCATTTTCTTACATTAGGTCCTGCTGCTCCTCGAGGTCCGGGAGCTCCAGGGGATCCATTCTTCCCCCTTTTACCTCGGTCACCCTGCACCAACACACAAAACATCTTCTCTTTTAAAGCACAACATCCTCCATCTATATCTGCATTCATTCACAATCATTAAGCATCTATTAACATACTTCCACTGTCATCATTTTCCTAGATCGATATATAAGTTGATATATGATGATGTACCTCTCTGCCCGGCTCTCCTGGGTCCCCTGGGGAACCCCTCAGGCCTGGGGAGCCCTGCATGCCCGTGTTACCACGGATGCCCTGGATGCCCTGAGCACCCGGAGGCCCCGACTCCCCTGGTTCACCCTGAGGTAACACAAGGACAGAGAAAGAGAGAGAACAATAGAGACAAATGAAACGTTCGGAGGACAAACACAGTTAAATGTCACTTGTTTCATTTAATGTCATTTGACTTTTGAATAATTGCTTTTAAATAAAGTCCTTTCTTTTATCAATGTATATGCTCATACCCAATTTTAAATGAGTGAGTGAGTCACTGAGCCAATTAAATCCCCTAAATTAAAACCATGATGGGAAACAAAATCAATCAAAGTAGACGTGGTGAAAAAGACTGCTGGGATTAATTGATTTAGAAGGGAAGTTATAAATAAGAGATTGCTGGTCTATTTTTTCTATTACTTTGCAAGAGTGAGGAATGAGGGAAATTTCACCTTCTGTCCCGGAGGACCAGCCTGACCTTCTGGCCCTCTGTGGCCGATGCCTGGTTCTCCCTGAAAACACAAAACCACGTGTCTGCACAATGTTTCCCTCTGTGTCGTTCCTCTCAATTAAAAGTTCAACTCCCAGATTTCACCGTTACAATCTACAAGAACTACGTAAAATAACAGGTTATGAATGAACATCGTGTTTACCTTTTGTCCCCTTTCACCAATTTCGCCCTGAAAAAGTGTGGACGAAAAATGCGCATGTCATTTAGAGAGCTGAAGTGCACCCCAGCATGTTGGGGTTTTTTTGTGAGCCAAAATCAACCAACACAGAGGAATTTGAAATAAAAAAAGAACTTGTCAGCATGTTTAACAAGGGGAATTATTAATGTCTGCTTTAATCCACTGTCTCACAGTCAAACAGAAATAGAGCAGAGGGGACATCAAAGGCCTGGAGTCAGCTGGCTTCACTGACAGGCGAGACGGGACAGAAGTTCTCCCCGAGCTCTGATGTCATCCACTGATGCAACGTGGGTAGGAGGGGAGAGCAGCGATTATATTTTTATGATACTTGTGGCACATTTCGTGTGGCGACTGTCATTCTTGCTCTGTGATCTAATTAAGTGACTCTGTAAATCCTGACAATGGGAGGATATGTTTCAGAAAACACATTTTCTCGCTCACTTCAAGTGGTGTCGACACTCGCAGATAGCTTGTGATTTTATGTGCCAGTGTTTTCGTTTCCGAGATTTCTGCTTCCACCCAGTTTAACGGAAGAGAATGGAATTTTGTTTGTGGGGCTCGGCCTTGATAAAACTACATTTAGAAACTGAAAAGGTGTCCCTGTTTCTCTGCAGATGACAGAACATATTCACTTTTGTTTTTTTAAATGGCAGTAAGATGAAACCAACATGGGAATTTTGTGTCTTTGGCTTTACAAGGGTAGCTGTGTTTAATAGAGTTTCTATTGTAATGTTTAAAATATCTTTAGTCACCTTACTTCCTGGTGTTCCACTCTCACCTTGTTGTCCCTATTGCATGAGAAATGTACGGTGCATTAACAGCATTGGATAATTAAACAGACAATTATTCTATACTTTTGAACTGATAACACAAGTGAACACTTTGTGCCCTTACCTTCAGGTAGAAATACTCTGGAGGGTATGGGTATGGCTGTCCAGTTTCCTCATCATAACCCCCCTCTCTCCGCCTCTCCATCTCCGCCCTGCGCCTCTCCCACTCCTCCCTCTCCCTCTCCAAGTCTCTCTCCCCCTCCTGCTCTGTCCTCGCCCTCTCCAGCTCTCTCTCCAGCTCCCGCTCGGTCCCCCTGTCTCTCTCCAGCTCCTCTCTCTCTCTCTCCATCTCCAACCTTTCCCTCTCTCTCTGCCGCTCCAGGTCCTCCTCCTCTCCTTCCCTCTCTCGATCGACGTCCTCCTCTGTCTCCCAGTCGTAGTCTCCACTCCTCTCCTCTTCCCCGTAGACTGGATCAGGGCCTGTTTCTGTATATCCATCTGTATTTACTCCTTTCTCTTGCTCCATTCCCCACT
This sequence comes from Nannoperca australis, assembly GCA_036023655.1. NCBI lineage: Eukaryota > Metazoa > Chordata > Actinopteri > Centrarchiformes > Percichthyidae > Nannoperca > Nannoperca australis. The sequence goes on from JAVQJD010068600.1 coordinate 8,391, forward strand.
CCTCCACTTCTTCAGCTTTAGTCTGCTCTTCTCCTCCACCTTGTGTTTCTGTATAAACCTCTCTTTGTGTGTCACTGTATCTCTCCTTCTGATCTTGCCTCTGCCACCTGGTATGTGTTTGGAGGTCAGGCTTTTCTTGTTTCTCCCTCTAGAGAAGCAGGTTTTATAACACAAACCAAGTATTTAGAAGTCACACCATCTTAATGTAATATTGTAATATTTATTGTTTTTGTCGTTGATAACACTTACATTCCAACTATTGTACCCTTGAGCTCCAAAGGACAGATGCTGAAATTAAAATGAAGAGGCTCATATATATAATCTCATATATGGTCCACAGACAGCGACCATGAAATTGCATTTTCATATTTTATTTGATGCAAACTAAGTCACATGTATGACATTTTAATTTTTAAAGGAAATATCTTGTGAAAAAAAATTACTTTTTGTGCCTCCTTGAAGCGATTTCTTCCACCCGGGGCACCTGGCATGAACACCTAAAATGTAAAAATGATTACTCCTGCCATTTTTATTATGATCAATCTCTCTTCTACAAAACCAGGGGACACTTACCATGTGATCAGACCAGGGTGCGCTTTTCTTCACCCTGATTTGGAGTCGAGGCACCTGTCAAGCGCCCAAAAACCTCCCATGAGCAAATTTAGCGCATTTGGATGCTTCCTATCAAACAGATGTAGCAGTGTGTGTGCTTTGATCTACACAGTATGATGGTAAAGATGTAAGAAAGAAAGACACCGACTTGCTTAGAAAGTTATTTGAAAATTTTTACTGAGGGATTCATGCACAGAGAAGTTAACAGACAAAACATTGTAATAACAGAGAAAAATTTCACCAGCGAAAAGAGTGTTTGATCTGGCTACAAAATTGCTTATAATACCACTACATTTTGAATAATACCACTGGTGGTCAAAGATGTTCGGTGAAGTAAAAACAACATATTTTTCATGTTTCAATAAATAAAATTGCAGTACAACTTGACAAAAGGAAATATGTATTTCAGTTGTTGCCACTTGTTTGAGAAAGCTTTGTGTTTAATCTGAGGTGGTATTTATTTGTTACAGAGAAATATAACGTCTTAATAAATAAATTAGGAGTTGTACACAAGGGAAAGGAAAGTAAAGGCTACACTGGCGTTTACATTGAACATTGAAGTGAAGAATGAAAATAACCGGGACATGATATTTTAAAAGCAGTGCCTGATTTTTTTTTATAGAGCTCTATTCAAGAGTAAAGCCCTCATACAAGGTATGAACTTGGAATGGCCTTAGGTTTGGGTGAGTGACATCATCTCTGTGTGGTCCTTCCTCAGGAAACGTTGGTCAGGTTCAGGGCTGACCAGCAAAACAGTTCACAGTTTATTCACACTCTCCGTGCAGTGTGTGCTTTCTTATGAATGCTTAACAATCTATAGTCACAGTCTCTCGGGAATTAAGAGATGTCCTGTTTAAAAAGAAAGAAAGTATTAAACTCTCTGGAATTTTGTCTTTGCCAGTAAATCATTCCCGAAGAGTCGGACTAGGCTACTGTTTCTGCTCATTCCCATTCAGACAAGCTTTAGAGAAATCATGCTAAAAGCATGCTGCTCAAAAATGCTGTCCTGTCTCATGCTTTGGTAATGTTTGTGAATTACAAGATCTATGACGGTATTCACATTAGCCTTATACAAACGTGCATCTTTTTGCGCTGGTGAAATTTTCATAGGAGGTAGAAAGAAGAAAAGCTCTCTCACTTAAAGCATGGGTTATTTATGGAATACTATATGTTATGACAAGGGGAAACTGAAGCCTATTATTTGTTTCATTCAAGCTATTTCTTGTATTAAAAGTGTAAATAAAAGAGATTTGCATTCCAAGGCATGCAAGGATCTTAAGAAACATTCAGTTAGGAGTCAAGGCCGTATGATTTAAAATCAAAGCTGTACCATGTCTGGTTCTTCTGTTGTGATGGGAGGTGCAGGCAGTGACGCTTCATCCGGGTCCTAACAATAAAAGACAGATAAGAACGAAACACCACTTCAAAAGTGAAGCAACATGCTGAGTAAAAATCTGCGTGACATTTCCAATAAGCACTAACAAGGTCAGCTTCCCCCCACCCCAGTACCTTTGTTATGTCACCCTTGGGTTGAAATAGTGACTCTGTGGTTGTCAAGACAACCTAGATGAAGAAAAATCAAAACAGGAAGGTAATTGAGATGTAAAAAATAAAAAATAAAAAATCCATTGACTGCTGTTAAAATACTTTAAAAAGGTTTTATTTTACATTTCGATGTTTCAATTTAAAAGTTAAGGCTGACATAACATAATCATCAGCCTTCACTCCATGTTTCAAGAAATGGCTCAGTGATTAGGTACTCCTCGTCTGACTCATTCTGTAAATTTGTTACGTGCCCGGGGTCCTTTTATTGACTAAGAATGTTAATGGACTCTGACTTTTTTTATGTTTGAGATAAATTTGACATTTAGTGTAGTGTCTGTTTCTCTGTCTGAGGTAGATATTAGAGGATGACTGAAGGTACCCAACTCCTACAAAGATGAAAACAGCATAAATGTGTTATTCTTCTTCTTCAGGTACAGCAGAGCAGCACATAACTGAGCTCAGCTGTCTCTGCTCCCTTTCTATCATAGTACGGTCATGCAACAGTGAATGAGTTTTTCTTATTATCTGGGCTACAGAATTATTAATGCTCACTTCTTTTTTATCCACTGGATGTGGGAATCCATCTGTTTGGACTTCAAGCTGCATATGATTAAAAACACAGAAGATATTTTGCATTAAAAATGAATCATAACGTTTTAACTCCGACCCAGCCGAGACAGATGAGAGCATGCTGTTTGAAGCAAATTTACCTGTCTGTTGTCTCTCCTCTCCTGAGACACAGAGGGGTCACCTGCGAAAACTTCTTCCTGTTTAGAAAAAACAAACGACGAAAAAAATGTCATCATAACTTTTTAACACTCACAACCTACAGACACTCCAGTGGATGATGTGCAGAGCAAATGACAAACTTATTTATTCTTAATAATTAATTCAGGTAGTGGGTGTGTCATTAATCAGCTCTCTCCAGTGTATAGCGTGGGCACAGATGAGACGCTGCTATTAAAAAAAAAACCATTTGATTATAAGTTTGACAGGTCTGTTAACAAGATGGTACCCACTATGACAACGCCCCAAATCTCAAACAACCCCGCGTCATCAATCATCACGTTAAATCAAAGTTTCCCACAGTTCGTGAATTAGTCATCCCTCGCAGCAGCTGCCCACCTCGTATTCATAGCTGTGTTCTTCACCGTTATAAAACTCCTCTTCCTCCTCTTCGTCTTGCTTGTCCTCTTCACTCGTCTTCAGAGAAAGGAGACATGACAATGATTACAGGAAGATATTGTCAGCGATCATAATTAATACTTTTCATCAAATGGCTGAAAGACAACAATGCCAAGCGATTACAAAGCAACCCATTAATCAAAATGTTCAAATCTGTTATCAATATAATGAGACGCACATGGACGCTGAGACCAATACATGCTTTTAGTTTTACTAGCCACACCATGTATACAAAAACTGGTTAATTCTGTGTTATATAAAAAAAATGTTAGTTCATTATGATTATTTTTTTATTACATTTTAGTACTAAAGCTGTTAATTCTGCACACATAATGCTAGGTTAATGTCATGTTAGCCATGTGTTTAATTTTTGCTGGGTTAGATGACCGTGTTAGTTGGTTTCCTTTTGTTTAGTTGGGGGCAAAAGGCGAAGGTAAGTTTTCAGGTTTAGTTTGACCCCTTCAAGGACATTTACCAGGCGTTGTCTCTGCCTCTTATGTCGTCCTTTATTTCCTTTGCCCTGGTTAAGAAGTTCACAGTCAGAGAGAAAAAAGAAAAAGGTTTCTCATGCTTCAGATGTTGATGATCAAGTATGAAACTGAGTTGATACTGCAAGATGAGGGAGATATTCAAGAGGGGAATAATAAGTTCATGAATATCAAAAATCTTTACATAAAGATGTTTAGGCAGCCCTTAGTGTTAAAGTTACCAAATAGTTTAGACCTATATGTGTAGGACCACAACAGCAGGTTTGGCATGTTTCAGCCCATTTATTACAAATCAATACTATACTGTACTGATGACCCATTTTGGGATGTCATTCCTTAAAATGATTACATTGTCTTATAATATTCTAATATATTCTCTTGTTACTGTATGCACTTTCATGTAAAGCACATTTAGTTTACCTGCAATGAAATGTGTTTTATAAATGAAGTAAAATTGCTCTGCCTTGCCTAGATCGATGTCCTTCCTTCCAGGCATCCACTGATTTTGGGTCATGTCAGTTTTTATCTGTTATTTTATGAAATTGTTCCAACTGTGTTGCATTACAATGCAATTTCTATATGTATGAAAAAATATGTTGATTGCTAAAGGAGAAACTAAGCTGCCTTGATGAATTGCCTTGATCTTCTGACAACATTGCTCATGAGTGCGTCAACTCCCAGATGTCTGTTTCAGTTTATAATTACATTAACTGAAATCAGAAAATACTTGGAAGGGAGGAAGGGTTAGCTAAAACATGCAATACTGGGATGCTTCCTTAATAATATATGTTTAAGTTATCAAAGACACATCGATATACTTGTTAAAAAATGATCCCAGAAGTAAGTAAGTTTATGTTGAATACAATAGATGAAACAATACTCATGCTTGTGTTTGATCAGTCAGAGGCGGAGCCAGTCATCAATTAACATGTCCACGGTGGCTTTACCTTCCCACGTTCCTTGTTCTTCTTCTTTTGTCCTGAGTTCTTCTTCAGAGAGTCTTCCTGAGTGAGGAGAACCGTCTCCACCACAGCTTCTGAGAACCCTGAAACCGTCTGACATGCAGTTAAGTGTTTTGTCAGCTTTCCAAAACTTCCATTTGTTTTACTGAAAACATGACTAACAGACGTTTTCCCTCATAATAATGATTATTATGAATTATTATTTTTCTGTTCTTATGATAGTAAAGAGTCAGAGACAAATTAGAGATGAAGAAATTTTTTTTAAACCAAGTCAACATAAAACTCAGTTTAATTTCAAATGTTGCTGAAAAATGATCTTAACCCATCTCTATATAAACAATAAAATGATTAACATCTCTAATGTACTCAGCATTTTTTCAACAGTTTAGTAAAATGATACATCTAAAGTTGGCATACTTTAATGTCCTTACCTCCTGGGTCGTAGTATAATTGAAAGTAGAATTGACTGCAGTCAGATTCATTCTGAGTGAAGATACTCCGTCACTGTCCCCATCTACTACCTCCTTCCCTCTGGATGCCTTTAACTTGGTCTCAGTCCTGTCGAGCTCCAGCTCTCCGTTCAGTGTGGTGACAGTCCATAAAGTTGGCCCCTCTGCTGTTTCATTTAAAGGGTCCTTTACATGAAAAGACAGCATTAGTGGAAGTGATAGAATAGGCTGTTTTGGACCAGTAGAATCTACTTGAGGTAGGTGTGCATACAGTACACAGTGGGTGAAAATCTGAGTGTAGTGGCAGCTGATGATATTATAGAGTACTTGTATCAAAACAACAAAACTCCAACAACACTTCAAACAATCATCATACAATACAAAAATTGGGTAAAAAGGGGTAAAAGCCCATAAAAAAACTATCATAAACGTGCAAAATTATCAGCCAACAGCGTATTGGTATATCATTTTTTTGAACTGGTGAAGAGACAAGGGGTTTGTTAATGATGGATATGGGTGACACCATATTTGTCACCCACTCATTTGTTTTTCTTTCATACACTTCTTATTTAAATGTTCTTTGTAATGTGGTTCACAATGACCCAGATGAAGGCAACGAGATCTCACAATAAAGCTGCACTGTTACTACAAGGGCTTCTATTTTGTATATAATTCAAACAAGAATGGGCCAACAGCAACAAGCTCCTCTTTTCTGAATCATTTACACTCATAGAAAAGGGTGAGAAAATTATTTTTCTTCCTGGTGTATACTTTTTGGTTTCAGGAATATTCTGTCATTTTCAGTCAGATTCAGCAGATTACTGAACTAAAATGTCAAAAAATCACCCAAAAAAGTCCTGGAGACAAGTTGATTTGTCTCAGAAACAGGTTTAATAATTTTATCTGACAGGCAGATGTTTTCCTCTTTGTTTTACGAAATAAAGATTTAAAGACCCATGATGGAGATTTTGAGGTTACTCACGACTGACAAAGACTCTGAAAGCTGTCCGTCTAAATCAGGGTCCTCAATAAAATCAGGGTCCAACTCTGTCAGCGGCTGACCGGTGAGATCCAACTTCACTGAACTCTGTTCAACACAAATAGAAAAGTCAATCATTTTTTTTACAGCCCCCTTTTTTTGTGAAATGTTGCGGTCTATTGTTCAGCAACATAAAGGATACAAGTGAGTTGATGGATACAAATGACTCAGGGTTTAAATACTTGTTTGATGAACAAGCCATGAAATTGATTATGGAAAGTTGAACGTATTGAAATGAGAACTTTTTGTAAACTCTCACACTTCTTTCCCAGAGTTTACGCACCGTGTACTCAGTGATGACGTTGGAGGTGTGTGTTTGTGTGTCTTCTTTTGTTTTCCTGGAAGTGCCAAGCACATGAAGCAGCTCCTCTATTCCGTCTTGCAGCAGCCTGTCAATCAAAGCCTTCAGCAAAGGCAGCTGAGAAAAAGTTTTATTGAGAAGGTCAAACTGGGATACTATTACGAATTCTATCAACCTCAAAAATTGAAAAATGTCATGCTCAGAGCTCACCCTTATACCATAGGCTTCAAACATCACTTCAATGTCCTACAAAAAATGAAGAACATATTGTTCAAAGTGCAAAATGAGAGCACATATCCCGGAGGAGGAATTACTACGTCCTGTATTTACCTTCATCTCAACAGATTTCCCAGGAGCTCCAGCATCACCCTGTGAAAACATTAAAGTGCAGTGAAAATAATGTAATTTCCATTTCCATATATGTTTTTGAGGGATAACAATGAAGTACTACCTTGTCTCCTTTCATACCATTTTCTCCTTTATTACCCTGCAAAAATAGGACAAATCAGCTACAGGGCCAATATTTCTGGGTTTCTTTTAATATGAGAGTTCCGGTACAAACCACACCACCATCTTACCTTCATTCCTGGTGAACCCTAAACACACAGAAGACAGAGGAGCGGGACATTGGAACGTGCATCTACAACGCATGGCATCAAGATTGCCATATCTGATACTGGCGCAACTCATTGCAACCCACAATAAAAGCTCTATAGTCTTCGCTGAATGATGACTCAGATGCCTTGCAGACAAAATATGAATTATGCCATGCAACAGATGAAATACTGTGCCATTATTCACGAATGCTAAAAATATCTAGAAACATGTGTGTAAGCATTGAACTCACAGTAGCTCCTGGTGGACCCATCGGGATCGGAAATGCTTGGCGGATTTCATCAATTGTGGCACCCTGAGAGCAGATCCATGTTTGAATCAGTAAAGTTTAAGCTACCAGGCAGGTCTAGGTGGACCTGCTGAAAGTTTTTCTGAACCACCAGCAAACAGAAATGAGCCGTAGTGATAATGATTATAGGTACAACCCTGAAAACACTGCAGAATCTATCGTTTTGTTTTTTGATAGAGATTCAAAGTAACAAATGTGCTTCACTGTTTCATATATTTACAGACAATGTAGGTGATTATTTTTACCTCTGTAGTGACAAGGACCTGAGTACCAGGCAAACCCGGAGGTCCAGGTTCCCCCTTACTACCATCTTTACCCTGTAAAAGGAAGATATATGCTCTAAAGTTGCAATCTCAGTGTTTTCACAAAGAAAACATTGTTGTTTTGATCTCGAAACAGCTTACATTTGCACCTGCATCTCCCTTGTCCCCCTGGAATGAAAAGAAAGTTAACGTGTATTCAAAAATAGCGTTATAAATGTGCTTTCTATTTTAAGGACCTTTTTGCCATGATCTCCTTTTGGTCCACTTTCTCCCTGTGAAAAGAAAATACATCTTCACCTAAAAGTAGTAGCACATTTGTAAAATCTCAAACAGTTTGTTAGCAAAAATGATAAAATAGCATAGAAGTCAAGCATAAAAGTAATCAAGTTGGTATCACACAGCTTAGTGCTGTAATTGTTGGATGAAAATGTTCCTCACATCTTTTGCTGGCAGGCCCCTCTTCCCATCAATGCCAGGTCTCCCCTGTACAGCAGAGAAAATACAACAACCACAATCTCTGGAGATATTTTTCTGATTGATTACAATGGTGGAAAAGCAGAAGCTTCATGCTAATTACACACCAATACATGTATGTATACATTAAAAACATATAAAGGATGGATAGGTAATGTTTCAGCCACAGGCGCCACGATTCAGAGTGATACTCACTGGAGTTCCCGGTAAACCAGGCATCCCAGCAATCCCAACCCGGCCTTGATCTCCCCTCTGTTCACATGCACACATACAAAAACAAACTTTTATTTATTAAACTCTATGTTCGCTGGTACAAAACACTGACAAATGAATAGTGGCAACAAAGGAAGCCAGCATACAGATTAACAAGATGTTAAGGGTGGTAAGGGGGGTTATAAAACTCTCAACAGGACTGAATTACTTTGAGACATTTGTGTTGGGCTGAAAATATTATCTTAGCTTCAGCAAGTGTTAAAATGATAGATTTATAGATTTGTCTGTTTATAGAATCAGTGTAAAGCTGACAAAAATGTCAGAAAAAACATAAAAGCATTACAACAAAAACACAAGATATGTAAAGTGCATGCATTAATGAGAATGAAAGTGCAATAAAATAGTTAGATCCATAAAGATTCAAAGAAAGTAGCATCATTTGTGCTTTTCCTTTCATACGTGTATTTGAGTAGGTGAGATAATATAGTGTAATTCACATATACAAGCTTTTATGTTGTGCCAACTACATCATCTGTCTATCGATTTAGTCATAGGTTGCATCACAGCACCTGAGTCACAAACTGCTTAATGAGATCAGATGAGTTCTTACAATATTTGAAGTGTACTGAAATGAATCAATTCATGTGATGGATTATTAACAGCTCCCAACAGATGACCAGCTAACCTTTTTATGGAATTACTAATAAGATGTTCACTTACATGTTGTCTGATGGCAACACAAAGGCTAATTATTTTTCTTCATGGCTAGTAAAGCATGTATGAACAATATAATTACATAGAGTATCATTTTGTAAAAAAATATTGGTGCGCTCACCGAACCGGGCTCTCCTTTTTGTCCCTGGTCACCCTGCAGTTATTATGAAAACATCTTGTGAGTAAGCTCATACTGTAAATGCTCAGTGCTCAATGCAATTCACAAAAATACAAGTACAGCTGTGTGCACAGTTTGTATAACCTTCATTCCTGGTTTCCCTGGTAAACCATCAAGTCCAGAACCACCCTGCAAAGCAAACGGTTTCATATTCCAACACATCCAAGTCCCACTGATATAAACAGTACCACAATAAAAGCAATTTAAAATGATGTATATATATATATATATATATATATATATACACACTACCGTTCAAAAGTTTGGGGTCACATTGAAATGTCCTTATTTTTGAAGGAAAAGCACTGTACTTTTCAATGAAGATGACTTTAAACTAGTCTTAACTT
>JAVQJD010068607.1:0-20565 GCA_036023655.1 Nannoperca australis
CGCCGCCCCCCCCCCGCCCCCCCCCCCCCCCCCCGCCCCCCCCCCCCCCCCCCCCCCCCCCCCCCCCCCCCGCCCCCCCCCCCCGGCGGCGGCGGAGGAGGAGGAGGAGGAGGAGGTAGTTAGAGTTGAGTAAGTGAAATCTTTGTGGTAAATAAAGTCTTTTCTGAAGCTTTACAGAAAACGTTTGGGTTGCCAGGTTGTGAAAAACATCTGTATGATGAGACTTATTATAAATGTATATTTATTTTTTTATTCTTTTTTCAATAACTTTATTGAGCATTGTAACTGTTTCAAGAAGCAATTTCCCTTCTGGGATTACAGCTGTGTGCCTATCAACCAGAAGGTCATGGTTCGACCCCGGAGTCCCCCGATCACCACCTAAGTCGCTTTGGATAAAAGCGTCTGCTAAATGCCTAAAATGTAAATGTAATGTAAAAAGTGTCAATACGTTGTTGATCAATGGATTCTGGACATTACTCTTATTAAAGTGTAATACAGTAATTTATTAAAGAACTCATCAGAAATCAATCAATCAAAAGCGTGTGATTATATAGTGTGATATTATCATACAGCAGTTATTAAGAAGATCAATAAACAATGTGTTCACTTCATTATCAGGTTAATCGATAAGTAAATGAAGTGTCAGTTGCGGCACTAACTGGGACTAATAAGTTAAGTACACGAAGAACCGCTGGTCTGATCCCGGAGCTGATCATTGATTAGTCAAACGGAAAATCAATCTGCAGCTATTTTTTTGTCTTAAGCAAATATCTTTTGGAGTTTTTGGACCAAACGAGCAATTTGAAGACGTCTGTGGGTTGTTTTAATAGAAATCCTAAATATATATATATATATAAATAAATATATATTAGAAAGCATGATCAATGGATTAATTGATATTAAAGGATTAGGGGTTGCCACGTCTGTAAAGTGCGTGTGATTTGTGGTAAATGGGCCCAAACGTGATCAATGCCCCCCAGGTGAAGAGGACGGCCAGGTGATGCGGTGCAGGCGGACCTGGCTGCGCCGGATCCGGGGGGCTGAGGTAGTCGTCGGGCAGCGGCTCCGGCGGCTCCCCCCTCATCCCCCAGGACAGGTGCTTGAGCTTCTTCAGGCTCAGCAGCAGGTTGTGGAAGACACCGCAGGGCACCGGGCGCACCGTGTCCAGCCCGTAGCCCTCCCCCTGCTGGTGGAACAGCAGGTGCCGCAGGTTGACCAGGTGCGACACGGTGTTTATGAAGTCCACCGTGCACGGCAGCCGCACGTTGCACACGCTCAGGTGAGTCACGCGCTCCTGCAGCTGCTCGCTCAGGCTCCGCCCCAGCATGGGCTCGTCCCAGGTGGCGTTGAACACCCCGAAGTCCCGCAAATCCGGGAACCGCGACAGGTTGTCCAGGTATTTCTCCTTGTACAGCCGCCCCCCGTCCACGAACACGACGGCGGTGAGCGACGGGAGGAACTTGACGAGGCGCCGCCACTCTTTGCGGCGCAGGTGTCGCACCGCCACCCGGGTGAGCTTGCGGTGGCGCAGGGTGTCCCAGAAGCCGTAGGTGTAGCGGCGGAGGTCGGACAGCACCACCGTCTCCGGCCTCCACAGGGACGGGTGGTCGATGAGCTTCTTCAGGTACCTACAGCAGGTGCGCACCGTGTGCTTCTCCTCCGTGCTCAGGTAGCTGAACACGTACACCCACACTTCAGGAGGAAGCTGCTGCAGCTTCTCCATCAGTGCACGGTGGCTGTCCGAGCTCGGGCCGCTTCAAGGGAGCACAAAGCCGGCCACAAACACCACCAGCGCATGGAGGCTAAAGCCACAGCCACATCCCGCACACACGCGTTCATTCACCGCAGTTTATGTAAGAGGATGCGATCATACGTTAGCTGCTACATCCGCCTGCAGACCGTCGCGCTGTGATGACGTCGATTGTTATTCAACAACGTCAACTAGATCAATGAAGTAAAATTCAGTTCTTTTTTTTTATTAAAGCGAACAATAAATGTATAATGAAATAATGCAGAAGGGCACAGTTATTAAAGTGCTTCTGTTTGTTTGGAATTAGTTTTAAATGAAGTTCTTCAGCCAAGTCTGCGACGCTGCCCCTCTTTGTTGCTTCTGTCGCTGCACAGAAGAAACCTTCAGGCTTCTCCACCTTAATCTTTATTTAAGCAGAAAACTAGAACTCAAAATAGAATTTAGATTATTTGTTTTGTTGATTGTCTGTCGTTAATTTTTAATCTCTCTATTGGTGAAATTCCAACAAAAACCCAGTTTTATTACTTGAAATCTTACCTGGACACTTCAATTTTGCACCAATTGTTTTTTTATTCCTTCTTAATGTTGCGTTTACGGACTTGTCAGCCTCGACCACCAACTGTTATTGCCTGTTGTGAGAGTTATATTGCGTAAATAAAGTTTATCATAAAATGAATCTGTTAAAAACAATACAAATATCAATCAAAACTGAATGATTATTTTAAAATTACATTTTTGGAAACATGTAGAATTTTATTCTTTTTTTGACGAACCCACTTTCCTCGGCCTGCAGTTACCGATTTCCCAGAATGCCATAGGGAGCACAAAGTCAGCATGTGAATAGTTAATAAAAATTTAAAAAAAGTCCTCATTCTTACTCTAAGCCCCCCCGCCCCACACACACTTCTTTTCTTGTCCCTGTAGGAGTGTTTAACATTGGTGGTTCAGTACAGAAAACTGCTGTCTGCAGGTCTGGACGGCTCCACCTTCTGCTGCTATTGGTGTGATCTTTCAGTAATCGACAGGAAAAAGAAACACAACCCATCTCCTGTGTGTGTGTTTTTTAAGTGCTCTCTTCCAACAGGATGCTCCAACCTCTTTTCGCTACTTGTTTGCTGTTTCCGCCGTCAGGAGACTTGAGTTTCTTCTCTCATGTCAAACAAACCTGACATTAAATGGCAGAGCTGAGAGTCCGTCTGATGGAAAGTTGCACCTGGTTGTGAAGTTTGTCACTCCGTAGGGTTTTAAGAAGAAATGGTGGAGGCGAAACACTTCAATCAAAATTATAAATCTGTTTTTGCACTGATTAAACAAGTGAGACACAACGTGTTGACTACTGAGCTTTAAAAAGGTGCCGGGCTCAATCAAGGACACCTGAACAGGGTTTAATGGAGCCAACCTAGAGACCATTGCTGTATGTTATACTCAATCTCAGTCGGTCTACTGAAAACAAAAACACCCCCTAAAATCCTAAAAGACAACTGCACAGCAACACGAAACAGCTCGACAGTCAGGGTTCTTTGTCTGCTAAATGTCTAAAAAGTGACGAATGTAGTGTAGAAATGTAAGCAGTGGGGAGGAAGACAGTGTCCTGAAGACAGAGAGACCAGTAGGAAACAGCAGGACATTCAAACATTTCTATATACAAGCCCACAGACTTTATTTTTTACACAGCTCATACACGTATCTGGGAGACAAACTGGGAAAATACGAACATATTTGTCAGCTTTTGAACTCTCCATCTGCAGCACAGCGTCGACTGGACTCTGCTTCGCCTGAAATAATTAGTTTGGAATCACTTTGGTGTCTCGTGAGCCTAATATACTTCAACAGAGGCCCAGCAACACTCACAGTCAGTTCAGTAGTCATTCATCTTCGTTCAAAGGCAGACCCCCGAAGGCGTTTGAGTTCTTTCACTCCACAAAAACCCTCCCTCGTCTTCGTCAGTTCAACTCCAGTCCTTCCGTTTCTCTTCTACTGGGACGGCGAGAACGTCAGAATCATCCACCCGATCACGAAGTAGAAGAGGAACACCGGGTACACCACCAGAGCCTTGCGGTTGGGCGGCTGGCTGTCGGTGAGGAAGGCCGTGGAGGCGAAGGTGGACCAGCCGAAGGAGGCCGTCACCACCACCAGCCGCACGGCGAAGCTGACCTTCCCCGAGCCGCCGACCAGGACGATCCGGCACACGGCCATGGCCGCCGTCAGGGGCATGATGCAGTATCCCAACACACACAGGCTCTGGAAGAAGGAGATGGTGCCGCCCAGCAGCTTGGAGTTGAGGGTGATGATGATGGAGCCGAACCAGATGATGACGAAGACCTGGACGATAAAAAACAAACATACGTCAACGTGTTAGTGAAGAGTCACAGGAGAGATTTATCTTTATCTTATGGAATAGAAACAAAACAAGTAACGTAAAGACGGCACCTTAGGGTTTACACACGATTAGACACTATTTTTCTATTGATCAGGACAATAACTGGCAGATTTATTGATAGGGAAAACAGTAAATTAGCTGCAGGACCCGCCTTCGTTAAAATAAGTGGTGCTCATTCCCTTTATAATGGAAAATAAACACTGCAGGTGAACCTGGGGCCCCTGGGGGTCCAGTGACAGGTGTCTACTTTACTTTATTTAACACTTTAAAGCATAAATCAGTTAAAACGAGCTGGATGAAAAACTACTGTGTGTTCTGTGTCTAAATAAGATAAGATAAACCTTTATTAGTCCCTCAGTGGGGACATTTAGCATGCAACATTTTAAGCAATGGAGAATAAAATTAATATATATACATTATTATGTATAACATAATCATAACATTATTATGGGTATTTCTTTTGCACAGTGAAACATTTGGTAAGAAATAATAAGTGAGCACCTCTGCGAACTGCGGTCCTCCCTGGTCGTCGCTGTCCGCCGCGCCGCCCTGCAGCAGCAGAGCCAGCGTCACGCAGAGCAGCAGCGGGCCCCACAGGTCCCAGTCCCGCAGCAGAGCCGAGCTCCGCTTCGGGTACACGACGTGGATGAACTTGTTGCCCACCGCACGCAGGTCCCGCAAGATGGTCTCCTTCACCGGCTCGTCGAGCGTGGAGAACTCGTCGTCCCGCCTGGAGGTGCCGACGGGTACGGAGATGTCTCCCTCCACCGGGATGTCCTCCGAGATGGAGACGTCCGACAGCCCGGCGAACGGTCTGCTGGCCTCCTCCGCAGCCGCCATTTTGCTTTACGAGCGCAGAGTGTAACGAAGGGCCGTTAGTTGTCCCGGGAGTTTTAGACGACGCCAACGGAGCCCGTTTAATACATTTTTAACCAAAACAGCGAGCGAAGACACGGACGTTTCTTTAAATCTGTGAATGTGGTTCCGGTTGATCCAGTCCGACCTGCTGCTGGTGAAAGTCTGCAGCTCCACGTCAGCTGCAGGTTGTTTACTTCCGCAGGACGTGAGTCACGCATATCCGTGTGGTGCGTTCACGTACAACTCCTGAAATCGACAAACGCCTTTTATAGCTATAACAAAACCTTATATTGAAAAAACAAAAAAAACAAAATACAATAATGCATAATTTAATTGTGGTTATTGTTGGTTTGATAGATGATGATTATATATTGAGGCGTGATTACTTAGATCTTTCTGACAGTTCATTTAAGGATGAAAGGATTTTTATTGTCATACCAATCTCACTTTCACATGAGATTGCACGAAAGAAAGTGCTCAGGTCCCGGTTAAAAGCCAATAAAATACATTTTCAATTAAATAAATAACAAAGGCAGTATAAATACAATAAACATAAACAATAAAAGAGTAGTAGCAGCAGTTTAGGGGTTAAATGTTAATTTTAAAGGTGCATTAATATAGTCACGCATGCAATCTTACTATTATAATAATATTCAGGACATCAAAAGCTTTTTTTAAAGATCCATCATCAGATCAAGATGTTTTCCTGTCAAACGAAATATTTACTGTAGGAGTAATAAAGTTATTTCTTAAACAAATGTAATGCGGGGCATAACATACGATAGATACAATCTGGTGGGTTTACTTCCGGGCGGTACTTGAAGGCGACACTAGCGCTGGCGAAGACGTCGGGTTCTGATGACGCACTAAACTGTCGACGGTCGTTGTTGAGTCGTGTGTTTACATCACGGACGTGTCCGTCGGTTTTACGTCTTTGTAGCCCGGTTAGAAGCGTTTTTCTGGTAGAAAATGGGTTAAATGTGTTCGCTGTTAGTCGCAGAGGTTTAGTGTGAATGCTCGTCTGTCTGAAGAAGCAGCAGCGGGATGGATTTCTGTACGAAACAGCTGAAATCGGACTGCGAGGAGCTGCTGAGCCGCTTCCAGCGAACAGACTCTGTCCGCTTCGAGATTTTCTCCAAGATATGGAGGGAAATGAAGTTCTCGGAGATTTTCTAGTAGGTTTAGCATCCAAAAAATAATAAAATAAATAAATCAAGACAATATAGCTTATGTTGCGGAATAAACTGACTACAAACTCTTAAGTCCACTATCTTTTTACATTTTGGACTGAATCAACGCACATATAGCTACTGTCACATTCTAAAATAGATGTATATATGTGTTTGTATAAATCTTATTACGCTTTAATAATCTACATTTGTTGTCTTTGTTAAATGATGTTTACAATGTGGTGTTTAATGAACGTAATAAAGCACACAGGACAACATACAAACACTTAAATGAATCTGAGAAATGGAGAAGATCATTTATAATTTTATAAAAATCATATGAGAGTTTTAAAAGTCCCAAAACATATTTGATGTTCCTGTGGAAGAAAACATTTTCTCCACTTTCTCATGATTGTGGTTCATTATTTCACAGATATTATTTGCTTTATTGTTTCTCATGTTACTTATAAGATGACTCGTTAACCGGTTGCCCACTGAGCTGTAATTCTTCTGTACGTGGAGCTTCATATTTTGCTCAGCAGTGACAGTGGCTGAGTCTGAGCGGTGTATCTGGTGTTTCTGGTGGTTTTGCAGCGGCACCGTGAGGCATGAGAACCGGGCGTTCAGTCGTCTGGTTCTGGACACGGCCTACAGCTTCTTCCTGCCTCCGTTCAGCTTCCAGATCAGAGTGGGAGGACTTTATCTGCTGTACAGCCTGTATCAGTGTCAGACCACCTCGCCGCCAGAGAAGGTCAGGAACACACCACGTGCTCTGTACAGGGCCGGCCTCATGCTGTCAATCAAGTCCCACTGGCTGATGATGAGTTGTGTTGCTGCAGATCCGTCTGGCGCTGAAGGACTGGGAGGACGTGAAAAAGTTTGAGAAGGACGTTGTGGACGCTCAGCACCTGGACGTCGTTTACATCCTCCAACAGCTCATGTTCCACAAAGCTTTGCACTTCACCGCCATGCCCACTCAGGTACATCCACAACACACAGGTCTGGAACCCGCCTGTGTGGTGGAGACAACACCGACAGACAGCTGAAATAGATTTACTGAAAGGGAAGAACGTACACGAGGCTGCGAACAAACGTGTTTTGAATAACATCTAGAACGTGCTTCTGAAAGGCTGTCCGGGATCTTATAGGGCTGATAATAACATGGAAGATCATAAGGTTTTATGATTCACATCGTAGAAACACATCATTTCTACTTTAAACACGGGAGAGTGCATCAGCTGCCATTATTCATTTGTATGAGGGTAGTTTGCCAAATCTGCAGTGTTACAATCATTCAGTCAAATTAATATTATGGTGGAATACAACACAAGAAGTACAAGTTAATTATTAAATCATGAATAAGTTTACACTCGTATGTATTAAAAAGAATGACTGATATATAGTTTTACTTTCAGTGTATAACTCCCTTCTCTCCCTCCTCCTCCTCCTCCTCTTCCTCTTCTGCCAGCTTGCCTACAAGAAGAAGAGGAAGGTGGAGAGGTCGGTGCTGTGTGAGGAGTTCATGGAGCGAGCGTCTCGTCCACAGGAGCTGATCAACATGGAGCTGCTGGAGGTGAGCAGAGACCCCCTCCACCCGACACTTTACATGTGGATGTTTCGGAGTATTAAGCCGTGCTGGTTGTCTTCTTGCAGGAGATGTCCAACATTCATGAGCTCTACGAGAAGCTGAAGACTTCTGTCTTCTCAACGTCAGAACTGCCGCTTTCGTCCGTCACCCTGATGCGTAAAGACCTCGTCCCTCAGCTGCACAGCACTGTGGTGGATTTCTACAAGTGGCAGCAAAGAAGGGTAAGACTTTTAAATGGTCTGTGAGTTCGTAACCTACAAGAGATAATGTGGTTGTGTTAATGTGTTTCCCCCACTGCTGATGTGATGACACGATGTGCGTTGTCTCGTCAGGATGGGACTGAAGACAGCGGTGAGGGAACGTCGTCTCAGAAGGAGGTGAGTGGCTGGTGCTCCTCAGTCCTGCAGCTTTTCTAAAGTGTTACTAATAAGTCTGTCCAGAGAGGGGCGCTGTTGACCGACTGCCTGTTTCGTGTCCGCAGTGCTCCAGCAGAGCCAAGCTCCTCGCTTCCATCAAATCAAAAGCATATGGAGAGGCAGCAGAGGTTTGTGTGTCCTCTTTAAACACGTAACAAATGAACATGTTCTTATGGAGGATACTTCATTTTCTTTTTTTAAAACTTGAAAATGCAAAGCAGTCTGTGTGTATATGCATCTTGCAGGTCTCCAAGTCCCGGCGTCATCGCCAGGTAGAGGTGAATTTCAGTAACGAGTCTGGACCCACCCACTTGTTAGATAACTTCAGAACAAGGACACCGTCACTCAAAGCCAGAACCAACAATAATGTACAAATCTCAGGTAAAATATATATATAACTTCCATCCCTAAATACAGATTCTGACTGTTTTGCACACAGATTGTTTATTAAAATGTGTTTATTGCTGAAATGTTGTAAACAGACTCGCTCCTCTCCCACAGTACATGCTGAGGGGGGATTCTTTCTTTTATCTGGAATGTTTTATGAAATAAAATATGAAACTTCTTGCCAGGTGACGTGTGGAAAGAAACCACATCAACCACTCAGATCCATCGTCTCACCACAGTGGACTTTGTTACTGAAGGTACGCATCTTAAAAAAACTAAGTTTTTCCACAGATTTGTAATCACCCATTGACTCTCTGTCTTGTTTCTGTTTCACAATGTTTTTCTTTTTCTGTTCATTCAGAAAAACCAAGAAAGTACACGAAATTCAAGTGGTGATGAAGACAACTCATTGACCTCGTTGACCTTCATGGTTTTTTTATTACGATTGTTTTAAAAGGTTGTTATTTTAATGAATCATCTTCAACGTTTGCGCTACCAGTTCTGTCATAGAAAATGTGAATGTTTTTACATTTTAAAATGTTGTAAATAATGTTTTTAATGAGTAGATTTAAAAAGTTCTGTTAAAGAAGAAATATTGTTGCTCTGCTTCTGTTCTTAAATGCAGCGCTTTGTAAAATGTAAAAAGTTTTACAGCCACCTCTTGTAGAAATGTGACCCTCTTTTGTCTTTTACAGTATGTGTGTTGTTTATTAGGCTGCATGACTATAAACATTATCATAAAGTTCACCTCTGTGTGTGTGTGTGTGTGTGTGTGTGTGGACGCCCCTGAATACACAATTGTTTTTCCTGAAATCTTCATGTTAATCTGGTTTTATAGCTCCACTGTAATTTATTGTCCATGTTTTATTTTAATGATTTTAGTTCTTATTTTCTCTTAATTTGCTTTTATTCTGTTTTGTGTAACATTACAAATCAACGCACAAAAAAACATGATTTATACTGTTATGACATAAAAACTGAACTCTATAATTTATGATAAATTTTTCTATTATCTTTTATTAATATAATGATTTTACAATGTAATGTATTTAAATATGTGATTTATAAATAGCCTAAATGTGCCACATCCTGATTTCCACTCTGTGCTAGGCAAGCTAGTTACTAAGCTAGGTAAGCTAGTTTAGTACTAAAAACAGCTAAACTATTGGGCTAATGTTTGGCTACTAAGCTAGCTTACCTAGTTTAGTAGCCAAACATTAGCCCAATAGTTTAGCTGTTTTTATTCACCATGACTGGATTTAGCTAACGTCAGTACTTTTGTGGGATAAATTACTACGGTGATAATCAATTAACATGCATATATTTAAATAACGGGAAAGAGGGAGGTGGGAGTGAGTAATTTTAGCTTAATTCGCCAAGGCTAACGTTAGCAATCTCACCAGCTAGCTTAAACTGGATTTGGCTCTCTTGCTTTGGCTGTTCCGTTTCATCTTTAGCTTTTATCTTTGAAATTATACATTTGTATTTAATCTTTTTCTATATTCACGTTGTAAACAAGTCAGATTTAGTTCTTAACTTAATATTAACTATATATATTTCGTTAGTTAGGCTTTGTAGCGCAGTACTGATGGATGCAAGTTCAAAGACCATAGGCTATATGCGTGAAAGGTAATTCGCCTATTTGTTTCCCCTAAATTGGCATAATTATAACAGGTAATTTCGAAAACGTTTCGAACACGACTAATTCAAAGAAAACATTCATCCATTACATGGTTTAAATGAACAAATTCAGAAAACGAGATGAGTATAAGCCTATAGAGTGTGGATGTTTCCTACAGTACGTGAAGGGGTCGTCGCGCAGCGCTGTGTGGCTGCAGGTTTGCGGCTTTGAAGGATGAGGAGCGGCGGGGACGCTGCTCCGCCGATCACCCACTCGGTTCCGCTGTCAGTCTGAGGGAAACAACCGCAGCCATGGCCTCGGACAGTAAGTACGACGGTCTCCTCGCCGTGTGGCCGCCTCTAACGTTGATATTTCCCGTGTCAGTGCTGCGTGGGGATGGATGCTGTTATCAGGCTCTCCTGCTGGTGCAGCCGACAGAGCGACAGGATGTGTAGGCCAGTTTGTTCTCTTTTTACCCATTACTGTTTTTTTGCTGCATTTTAGCCATATAATTGACAATCTAGTGCCTGTATCAGTGTCCACACGAAGACATGTGTGGTTTACCTTGTGCACTCCTGCAGGGGCTCTCTGGAGAGTTAATAGTTGCCTCATCATTGCCACTTAATGGAAACCTATTATTGTATCTGCTCTAACATGATTAGAGATTTCTTTCCGGGCTTTAATTGTTTTTGCACAAACAGTGAGGTGAATTATAAGGTGTCAACACAGCCATCAGTGATTTCATTATTTACATCTTTATTCACTGCGTTGTGTCATAAAATGTCTCCCTTGAAGAAGCCTGTGGTCAAAATTGAAAGAGCAGAAGCTGAGATTTGCTGATTTTTAGTTTTCCTACATTTCCCATAATGCAACTCAATAGCACCTTTAATAATATACATTCTTCCTTCCTGGTAAAGCAAGCACCCACAGCTTTTAAACTCCACACCTCCAGTTTGCAGTGCAGGAAACCTTCTGTTTAAAATGTCCCCAAGTCTATGCTGATCGCCAGGCCACCCTGATGACATCACTATGACATCATTTCCTCAGTCTTGGCGAAGCTCCTTCAGTGAAAACGTCTGTTTTGACCCTAGAAGTAAATGGTAAACAGATGCTTGTAGTCTAGTGCTTCTCACACACACACACACACTGATTGTTAAACAAACACTGAATGTAAACACCATGTTGTCACACACTAGTTGGATTATGCACACATGCAGATAACCTCTGAACCTCTCTGGATGTGACCAGCGTTGCTGAGAGGAGCAGGCGTGTGAGCGTGACGCTGTTTCTGGTTGTTGTGGCCTAGTTACAGGCTGGTGCCATGTCTAATTCATGCACCCTCCTCCCTCCCAATGTGGGCCCAGACTGCTGGCTGGCAGGCTGACAGGGGAGAGCACTCTGTGTGTGTGTGTGTGTGTGTGATTAGCTGTATCAGGAAATTGAAATGCATGTTTGTTCCTGTTTATTTGCCCCTTGATGGAGCCGTGCTGCCTTCAAGTTCAGCCTGACGAGTCCTGACCCGCCAATCATTTTCTAATTCACAATGAAAATTCATTGAGTCAAATTAGTTGTTTATGCCAATTATTAAATGTTCAGTAATGTCCCTTGGCTGAAAAAGTGAAAAAGTTGAATATGAGCGATCTGTGCCGTGTAAGTGGTGACACATGGGAGACGTTTACTGTCGCCTGGCAGAAGAGTTTGAGGGCAAACTTCAAAAGGTTGACAATGAAAACAGGCAGATCGAATTTGCCTTTATTTAGCCAACTCACACCAAACCTCTGTGTTTAATTTGCCAAATAACAACTGCTGTATGCATCAACATGTACAGTTCCTTAACCGAGCAAACTCCATCTTTATTGGTCCAAAAAGCTCCTTAACGAGTCAGTAAGTAGACTGAGTTAAGGTTGTTTTGTCAGAGCTGTTTGGAAGGTCAAAGGTGAACTGTCAAGGTCAAATTTAGCAGATAACCCATTCTTCTTGTCCTCACTGTCGTGTTATTGTCCCGAGGATTTGGAAAAGGATTTCATTTTTAAAGTTCTGGTCTTTATTGTGCGGCACTTCCTCTGCGTTGTTGTGTCTCGGTGGTGTTCAGGAAGGGACGTCCGCCTCGCCCAGTGGGAGGCAGGAAAGCCGCGTTGATTGACTGACGGTTCACGCAGGACTCAGAGAGGTCGATCGGACTTCATTCAAAGGACAAGGAGAGAGTTTCGGAGAGAGTTGACGTTTGTGGGAATTTGTATTTTGGTGGAGGAAAAGGGAGAAAAATACAGAAAGGAGGTGAAGACATGGCCAGCGAAGGAGGAACTACTGAGGCGACGAGGTCGACAAAGGGAAGCTGTGAGCGTTGCATTTTACTTGTCTTATTTCCCAAAACTAGAAAATGCAGCGTGATGATTGAGTTCAGTGTCTCATCGTCTGGTTCAGGTATGAATCTGTAGGGACAAGACTTCGGTTGCATGCAGGTCAACAGTAAACAGAAGAAAAGCAAAAGAGATGCGTGGTTGTCTCATTATGAGCTTTATTACATCCGAGAAGATCTCTCTGCAGGACAGAAGAAACGTGCACGTTTAAATCCTCCCAACAGTGTAAACACCTCCGGAGGAACTTTAAAGGACACGTCCAGTGTTTCCTGCAGGTTGGGAATCGATTTGGGATTTATGGCTTCAAACTTCTCCACCTGGCCTCCATCAGTGACGTCGCAGCGGGTGGTGTGACTTCTCATGTTGTAGAGTTGAAATGCAGCTGGTAACCAGCAGGTGGCGCCTCCACACCAGCGTTGTAAAGCCTTGTTCTGTGGGGATCAGAGATACTTAATGTCTCTGATCAGTATTTCTGTTGGTTGTGTGGGTATGACGCACACGTGTTAATAGTCAGAAAGTCTTTTTTTGTGTTTTTGTGTCTAAAATAATGCAAATGTTTCCTGCTTGGCAAGAAAACATAAAAAATACATCAAATAAATATTTAAATCAGAATAAATCAGACTGATTCAGCTGATCGACTGTGGCAGATTTTAAAAAGTACTGGATGTTTTATGATTTAACTGACTGACTGTTTAAATGGATTCATTCAGATCTGACAGGATGATTTATACAGGGTTTAACTTTGAAAAACTTTGACCTGCGATCAATATGAAATGTCCAGAGAAGATACAGCAAATACCACAGACAGATATACAACCTGTCCTGTGTGTGGTTAGTTTAGGAGCGTTAATGTGAAGGAAATGTGGTGGTTTTGGTTCAGTTTAAAACAAAAATGAACCCTTTTTCAATATGTAACCACAAGGATCTTTGTTCCACTTTAACCAACAACACAATAGGAACTTAATTCAAGATTTAGTCATTGTGTTGCTTACAAACGTTTCCTTATTATATAGATTTAGAAAAACCTTTCTAATCATCTGTTGCTAATAAGTCGTGTGGTATAAAAGTATTTTTGAGGGTTCCATGAATGCAGCATCAGCACCTGGTTGTGTGTTCAGTGAATAGTACTTTGAGTGAAACCTCCTCCGAGTTTCTTTTTATTCATCATCTCTTCGTCTCAACCCTGAGACGCTCTCGTCCTCCCGGCCAATCAGGACGAGTAGACAGACAGCGCCATGGTAACACGAGACCTTCTTACATGTGGGTGGGAAAAGGCACACTCATTATACCTTAATAGAGCCGCTGGGCTGTTTCCAGGGAAACGATGATTTTCAGGTGTGGAGTGTGTGTGTGTGTGTGTGTGTGTGTGTGTGTGTGTGTTTGCGGTCAGCGGGTTTGAATCAGACTGAAAACAGGATGTGCTGATGTTTCTGGGTTGATTTGACCTTCCGTCCCACGACAACAACATCGACGGCTCGGGGTCAGTGAACGCCACATGTCGGCTCTGGAGCTCAGGAGAGAGAGACCAGTGAAATGTTAACGCTTCTTTTGGTTCTTTGAATGTAAGATTGGCATAATATCGTCAGGACGGAGTAATCAGACATATCAACAGAAACACTGCAGGGATGATGTGTTTTTGTAGGCCAACTAGGAAGTAAGCTTCGCGCTGGTTCCAGCAGGATTGTTGCGTTGCATTTTGGATTAATCCAGAAAATAAACTCTGTGGCAAACAAAAGCTTTGCTCACACATGAACTCCACTTTTATGAGGTTTAAATTCAGAAGCTGCAGCAGCAACAAGCTAATGCTACAGCGCGGTCACATGACTTCACTTCTTCACCACTCAGCTTCCAGCGCTGACCTCTTCTACAGAAGCCTTTGGGAAAGTTTCACTTCAACAGTTTGTAAAGGAGACGAGTGAGGAGACGAGTGAGGAGATGAGTGAGGAGACCAGTTTCTGTGTTGAACGTCCCCGACGACCTCTGGAGCCTCGTTTAGATGCTCGTTAGCCACCGAGTGGAGGAGTTACTGCTGAACAACACGCTGCTGTTAAACACAGCACTTATTCAGGAAGCAGCTAACATGCTAACATGCTAACACGCTGCTGTTAAACACAGCACTTGTTCAGGAAGCAGGAACACACTGACAGACCAGCTAACATGCTAACATGCTGCTGTTAAACACAGCACTTATTCAGGAACAGCTAACATGCTAACATGCTAACACGCTGCTGTTAAACACAGCACTTATTCAGGAAGCAGCAACACACTGACAGACCAGCTAACATGCTAACATGCTGCTGTTAAACACAGCACTTATTCAGGAAGCAGCAACACACTGACAGACCAGCTAACATGCTAACATGCTAACACACTGCTGTTAAACACAGCACTTATTCAGGAAGCAGGAACACACTGACAGACCTGCTAACATGCTAACACACTGCTGTTAAACACAGCACTTATTCAGGAAGCAGGAACACACTGACAGACCTGCTAACATGCTAACATGCTAACACACTGCTGTTAAACACAGCACTTATTCAGGAAGCAGGAACACACTGACAGACCTGCTAACATGCTAACTCACTTTAGAGTTGTGGAGCGGGAAGAGATATTTCGGGAGTAAAAGTCCCATTCATATTTTTATAGAAGATAATATTAGATTAAATGTCATAAAAACAAAGTGAGAGGGTAACTACAAGTCCCATGATGCATTTCAGCAAGAAACATCCATCCACAGAGCTTAAAACTCAGTTACGCATGTCGCCAACGGAGAGCAGACACTAAAGTTTCCACTGTAGTTTTGAGAAGAAACAATATATTTAGCTTAAACGAAGCAGCGACGTAGCTCTGATTCACACCTCTGATTGGCTTCTTCCTCAATAGCAATGGCTCATGGGTATTGAAGTATTTTTGAGCCAATATGACGGATTTGTCAGTTGATAAAGTGCCATGTTTCATGCTCTTCTTACTTTTAAGTGTTTAATTATGCATGTCATGTTCCTACTGCTCATTTAAAAAGTGATTACACCTTAGCTTAGCTTAGCTTAGCTTAGCTTAGCTTAGCTTGGTGTGGACGACCTGAACTCCCATCCGACACCTGTGGGACGAACGGGAACGCCGACTGTGAGCCAGACCTCGTTATTAGTTTCATATCTTGCTTGTACCTGATGTTATCGACTCACGGCAGCAGCAGCAGCATCCATCCACGTCTCCTCCGAACACGTCATTGTTTTGGAAAAGCTTAGTTTTTCACACCCACGGGACACATTTTCAGATTGTTTCTGTGGGAGTGAAAAACGCCTGTTCAGTGAGGACACGAGGCCAAAAACCAGAGGAGTTTCAAAATAAGCATGGACGTGGTCTCACTCACACCCAGACGTATTACTACAGAGGAATAATCTCCCAGGATCCACCTGGCTTCTTATGATCACACCGAGACTGTGGACAGAGCATTCAGCTGTGTGTTATAGTAATAATAAACACACACACACACACACACTGAAAGTAATTACCCACATTAAGGAGTGACCTTACAGCGAAATGAGACGGCAGCCGCTCCTTTTATTCATTGCTAAAAAAGAAGAAAGAACAACACTACAAAGCGCCGCGTTCGTCCTCTTCAGGATCTCTCGTTAATGAGTGCTAACAACGTGGCCTTCGCTGCCACCGCCACCGCCACTGTTGTGTGTCTTCTTCTTCCTCTTCTTCTTCTTCTTCTTCTGCTTCTTTTTTCTCCCCGTGCTCATCTAACGCTCGCATCAAAGTGCTCTGTTTTCTCCTCACTTCAAAGCTCGGGTGGAAAAAGTCAGCAGCTGCATAATAATCAGGGGATAAGGATTTAGTATGCACACACACACACACACACACACACACACACAGAGAGAGACAAAACAACCCTTCACAGTCAGTCAGTCCCAGATTAGTGATTTTTATGGTTTCCATCTCATTAGCCTGATCTGATGCCTCTGGTTGTTCGGGGTCACATGACTCCTTGTTTGTACGTTCATTCACTATAGTTTGCCTTTCATCAACACTCTCCATTCGTCCTGTTTTTATCAATAATGCAGTTCACCTTCCACGGAGAGGATTTCAGATCTAATCTGACGTAAATATCAGGAGGAAACTGATGAACCGGCGTTTGCATTCCCATCAGCCTCAGCTGTACTTGTGTGTTTATGTGAATTAGCACACAGCTAGCATGCTCACACACTAAACCAAGATGGTGAACATGGTAAACATTACGCCTGCTAAACATCTGCATGTTTACCCATGTTAGGATTTCCGCTAAGTGTCGTGATAACAGCTGGTCAAGAGTAATGCTGTGCCACAACATTTAAAGCGACCACGGAAGAGAGCAGCCAAGAAAAACATGAACCCGTCTCGTTTATACAGGCAAAGATAAAGCTTTTTTAACAGTTTGTTACATCTTCTCACATAACGTTTGTTCCCTAACTGTCCTCTAAACAGGGCATTTAACTTTACATCATTAAAAGTAGTTAATTAGAAGAAAACATTTGTTCTTTCAAGTTTCCCAAATGTGAGAATTTGATGATCTTCCCTGTTTTCTGTTTCATTTAAATTCAATATGTTTTGGGGTTTCGGACGGTTTATGGATCAGAGGACGTCAGGAACCTGTGATGGGCTTTCACTTAAAGTGCAGTATGTTAGTTGGTGTATAATATGTGTGTTAGAGAGCCAAGCAAACGTGCGTGTGGGTGTGTGTGTGCGTGTGTGTGTGTGTGTGTGTGTGTGTGTATGCGTGTGTGCGTGCGTGTGTGTGTGTGTGTGTGCGTGTGTGCGTGGGTGTGTGTGTGTGTGCGTGCGTGTGTTTGTGTGTGTGTGCGTGCGTGCGTGTGTGCGTGTGTGTGTGTGTGTGTGTGCGTGCGTGTGTGTGTGTGTGTGCGTGTGTGCGTGCGTGTGTGTGTGTGTGTGTGTGTGTGTGTGTGTGTGTGCGTGCGTGCGTGTGTGCGTGTGTGTGTGTGCAGCAGGTGTGAGGACAGACTTTGACCCGGGGTTTCTTCCTGTCCATCTGGCTGCAGACAGTAGGAGGCTCTGAGTCTCCAACACTGAGCCCAGTGTCTGACTGTCAGAGCAGCTGAGAGGGAAACTCCACTTTACAGCCGCACTCAAACACACCGTCCAAACATTTACTGTCGCACTGTGCTCGTCTCAGTAGGGGACTCATTTTTTGTAAATTAATTTAAGTTGTATTCACAGGGTTTCTTGAAATATTGATTATAGCATCAGATATAATTTAGGTGTTTAGGTGTTTTTTTGTCATTTCTTGTGCCCTTAATTTAGTCTAAACCTTTTTTAAACAGTTTCCTGTTGCATCCAACCTGGGCTGAAAGCTCCTAACTAGTAACTGGACCTATAGTTTTAATCTAATTGTTGTAATTTGCTGTTTCTATTATCTTGTTAATAAAATAATATGTTGTGGAAATTAGATAAAAAGCCTCATACAGCTTTGGCTGCTTAATTACACACATGCAGCAGACACGCAGCAACGTTAGCATTTCATTGGATATCTGTACCAAATTTCATGGCAAGCCACCCAATAACCAACCAGCACTGCATCCCTCGAGGCGTTCTGCTAGTGTGGGTAAACCTGCTAAAAAAAGAACATCAAGCAAAACTCCTCCAGGAGCGTCTTCTCCGTCGCTGTCGTCACAAGTGTGTAGGTGAGGACGGAGGAGGCGGTGGTGAAACTTGGCCAGGGTTAAACCCGCTGCAGAAGCCGTTCCCGTGCTGCGTCCAAACACCCCTCTCTCTTGGAGTGAACAGCAGCTGAACGTCGAGAACAAAGTCTGCAGAATTATTATTGCTGTCAGTGTGTTTTCAATTCAAGAGACATGCAAGAAACCAGTATGTGCTTCCCATTATAAAGTCGTTATAGTAGCCTGGATGTGCGGCCTCTGAGCCTCTAGCACCTCCTTTATACAGACAGAGGACAGTCTGTCAGCGGGACGCTCTCTGGATGTTATGACCTCTTCTCAGACAGCATCTAAGAGAAATGTTAGCAATGGCTGTTAGCTGGACACCAGAGATATGCTGTGCACTTACAACTCGACCATAGGCTTATTTTCTAATGCAGAATGTGAGGAAGAACCAGAAAGGAGGTAATAATAAGGGACCGGGTGAGATCCTGATTCATGTTCATGTTCTTCTTTCTAGTCTCCAATATGTTAAAAGGCTGCTTTTGCACGTGGAAGGCAGGATTGAAATGTTACAGATGCAGTTTAAGCAAAGACAGCATGATGATCGCTGCATGAAGCAGCTGCTGTTGTTGCTCATTTTGTCCGTTTGCCACACACACACACACACACACACACACACACACACACTTTGGGATGTGAGTGGATGTTTCCGGTGAAGATTGTTAAGGAACATCTGTACAACGTCGGAAATTTGATTCCTAAAAATGACAGAGAGAAAAAAACTAAAGGTGTTTCTTGAAATAAATAAAACATAATGTATTACATCCTCACACACACACACACACACACACACTGTCCAGTCCTCAGCAGTATCTGTACTCTCTCTGTTTGCCATTGATTCAGTTCTGCTGTCTGAAATGTTACCGTGGAAACTGGAGAGTAGTACGCCGTGTATCTCCGTATCTCTGTCCACATCACCGTCTCTCTCCCTCCTCTCACTTTGTCCCCCTCTCTTCTTTTTACTCTCTGTCTGGGTTTCACGTTCCCACTTCTTACTTTTTATTTTGGTCCAGATGTTTTTCTCCTTGATTTCTCTTCTGTCTTGTATTTGCAAGATCTTACCGTTTTTATTCAAATCTCTGCAGTGTTTCTGCTATAAAGTCAGTAATGGAGGAATACTTACCGATCCCTGCACGAGGAAAATCACAATTCAGAACCTCTTTTTCTAGCCAAGGTCAAATACCAATCAAATCTAAATCTTTGCAACTATAAAGGAGGCTTTGTATCCCAAGGACTTGTGTTCTCAGGCAGTTTTCTGCCCCGGTTAGGGCACAATACCTTGATATACATGTACAAGTCATCATGAGACTGCTGACTTTACCTAATATACTTATATACCAACAGGCAAGCTGGTTTTAAAACAAGTCAGCTGGACACTGTTCAACCGACTCATGGAGCTAACGATCATCAGCTAGCTAGCGACAGGTTGTCATGTATTTACTGTGAGTGTGAAAAGTGCTTCCTTCTAACAGAACTTGTGGAGTTATGACTTAAAGACGCTCGACATTACGGAAGCCGAGAGCGGCCATGCTTGCAATCATTTTTTTTAATGCCGTTATCTCGAGATCACGACTTAATTATTCCGTTATCTCGAGATCACAGGATGATTACACAATTGAGCCTTCAAGATCACTGCCATGACTGTCGTCGAGGATTCATAACTGGAGAAACAGGAAGCTCAATTAGCGACTGAGCACTAAAATAAGCCCAAATTAAAATGAACACTGTTACAGTATCGCCAGCTTGTGCATGAGTAAATATGAATTATAACATAATATTGCTGTTCCAAACAGAACTGTGCAATCATGTAGATTACGTATGTAATTTAAAAAACACACCTTTCTAATAAATATAGTGGATAGGTTTGAAATTTGATTCATAAATATCGTTTATTAGATTATCAGTGTGTTTTCGCAGCGGTCCGTTCTCAAACTGTCTCAGCTCGTTTTCTCGAGATAAGCATGGCCGCTCTCGGCTTCCGTACGACTTTGCGTTAATCTGCGTTTTTTTGTGGTATGTCGTGAGAACACTGCTGCTAGGCAACGGCAGCATGCATGCCAAGGGACTTAATATTACTTAATATAATACTTCCATTTATATCAACATTTTCATCAGGTATGTGATAAGATTACAATTTATTAACTTCATATCCACTGAAACATAAACTTCCTGCACCAGCCGCCGTCAGCAAACACGTCATGTGGGGTTCTGGGCTGGACTGTTCCACGTGCATAGCAACAGTAACTGAGTGTGTGTGTGTGTGTGTGTGTGTGTGTGTGGGGGGGGGCTTCGTGTGGGGTCCAGTAACAACAACTG
>JAVQJD010068610.1:0-12566 GCA_036023655.1 Nannoperca australis
TTCAGAAAGCTGTCAGGCTGTTTGATGGAGTATCCTATTTACTTCTTTTAACAGAATGTCTGTTGTTCGGTTACATTTCATTTGAGTGCAGGGAAGCCGGCTGCACCAGAAGCAGCAGCTGGTAGTAGAAGGGGATGTAGCTCAGTGGTAGAGCGTGTGCTTCGCATGTACAAGGCCCTGGGTTCAATCCCCAGCATCTCCATCACAGCAGGCAATCTTCTTTAAAGCACTATAATCAATATTTATATTGTAATAGCACTGGATCTAATGACCTTTTGTAAAGAGAAAAGGGTCACTAGTGGTGATCAACCGACAGAAAAGGATCACCTGACTTTAGTTCTCCTTGGCTTCACTGAGCTTTTTAGCTTCTTTTAGATCATTATTTTGCTTATCTGCTTTGGTTCGCTCTCACTGCTCTCATAGTGTAGCTTTTGACCACAGCAGGCAGGTGTTTTCAACAAAAAACCTCACTGCATGTAACCTGCTACTAGCTGGTGAACATAGTGGAGACCCAATAATTTTCTTCAGGAGTTGGTGAAGACCAAAAACTGAACTAAAAGGAGAGTGAATTATTTCATGTTTAATGGTAATGTCATAATTAGGAAATACAACTACTTTCATACTAAAACAAAGTCATGGTTCTACTAAGTGCATCCAAATATGAGATTCCTCCAAGAAGAAAATGTATTCCTGAGAAATATTGTTGCCTAAATCCTGTTTCTTTTTTTAATCCAGGAGAGTATCCTTCAATTTCAGAGCTTCGGATTCTTATTGTGGGACCAAAGCAGGTTGGGAAGAGCTCGGCTGGAAACACAATTCTTGGTGATGAAGTCTTTCCTGCTGGACATCCAACAACACAGTGCACTGAGAGACAGGGTGACGTTCACAAACAGCAAGTCACTGTGGTTGACACTACTGGCTGGCATGGGAGATACTGCTCAGAGGACACTCCACAGGAGGTACAACATCAGATTACCCACAGTGCATCTCTGTGTGCCCCTATTCCCCATGCTGTTCTGGTGGTCGTACGAAGCGATGAGACTTTCACTGAAACCGACCGGCTGAAAGTGGAGGAACACTTGAGCTTGCTTGGAGTTTGGGGGTGGACTCGAACCATCGTGCTGTTCACCTGGGGAGATAAACTGGGAGTCACTCCAATTGAGGAGCACATTGAGAGATGGCCTGCCCTTCAGTGGTTGGTGGACCAATGCGGAAATAGATATCATGTTTTTGTTAACTCAAACAAGGTCGGAGACATTCAGGTTAGAGAACTACTGTTCAAGGTTGAGGAAACAAAGGTGGGGAACGATTCTGGACACTTGTTGCATCATTTCACGAGACTCCAAGAAAGCAACCGGAAGCTCCATCAAAGCTACAAAAAGATTGCAAGACAGCTCAAGAAGGCAAGGAAGGACAATGATCTCCTGAGGCAAACACTCGAGAAGGAGAGGATAGTAGAGGATATGATTAAGACAGCTAAAGAGAAAGATGAGCAGATTGAAGCTCTGAAGGTGATGATGAGGGAGAGGGAAACAGAAGAGAATAAACACTATAAAGAAGAGTGTGGCAGAAGAGTAGCAGAGGCTGAGAGGGAGAACAATCAGCTCAAACAAGTCATTATGGGGAAAGACAGAATGATAACAAGCCTGAGTGAAAGATGTGCTGTGAAAGATGATGTGATTAAAGCTACAAAGCAAATCAGTTTATCAGAAAAGGAAGTGCTAGAAGAAAGAGTAAAGGAACAAGAGAGAGAGGCAGCAGCTATTAAGAAAAAGGGTGAGCAAAAACATAAAGAGCTGGGCCAAATGATGATGAATCACCAAAGAGAAGAAAAAGAGCTAAAAGAGACAATTGAACTGCTGAAGAAAGAAAATGATGATACAAAGAAGATGTTGAAAGCGACATTTGAAGGGATGCAGAGGCACTTTAACAATGGTAACCACCACAGGAAAACAATGACAGACCTCAAGTCATTGAAGGAGCTTGGCCGACAACAAAAATGGGCGTTCACGGTGCCGTTGAGCTACCATGATGACGCAATTAAACCCAGTGAGTACGACAAAATCCCCAGCACAGACCCAGGGCTGTGTCTGGTGTAGTTATTTAAATGATAAATATTCTCTGATTGACTGTTGCCTTTGAAGTAAATGTCGCTAACATCTTAAAGTTACAGGGACAAAACAGAAAAGCCTGGTAGTGATGGACAATGACATCATGCTACATGAGACGGTAAGATGATGAAGACAGCTGTTTTCAATATTTTTGCAAAATAATTAACAAGCCCAAACAATCAGTTAAATCTGAGAAATTGCATTATGTAAGGGGTGCAATACAAGTTAACTCTGTGAAATGTGTTCATAATTATGTTACAAAGCCCAATCAGTGTTGTGAAGCCAGTCTGATCTGGTTACCACTAACTACACCATATTATTAAGACAATGTGTTTTGGAGGGTTTCCTCCCTCTGCACATCACAGAGATGTAACCTCTGGGGAGCATAAATGTATTCCGCACATATCCTGGTAGTTTACTTTTCAAATCTTTGAATACTTAATGCACGACTTGAAATTGTAGCCCAACTACGGTGATACAGAAAATGTCAATGCCATAAATATCCACAGCGTGGTTTCATTGGGATTTATTTATTTCACTTTTGAAGCATTTTGTCATTAACCAGATACCAGTCTGGCACTATTTAAATAATCAGGATTCATCCTCTGAGAAACATCAACGTATTTATCAAATTCCATGGTCCAATGGCTAGCTGAAAGATATTTCCCTCTGGACCAAAACATTATTTACAGTTATGATTGGTTCTATTTGAGATGGGTCTAATCAGTTGACCTTAACCAGACAGACAATACAACCATGTTCTGACTGATCAATTTAAACATTGTCACTATATACAACATAAGTACATATTTTAATCAGTGCAGTGCACTTGATATTTGTGAATGGTGGAATAGTAGTTGATAGTAGTGCTTCTTATTCTGATTCTGGGTCCATAGAGCGAGACTGCAAACCAAGAGTGGCATCCTGATTCTGACTGGACTACATCATGGCTAAGGGCTGGAGGCACTGCCCTTGGAGCTGCTGTTGGGGCCCTAGCTGGCTCCTACCGGGTGACTACAGGGTTGAGTACCAGGTCAGCTGTTGGGGCTGCATTCGGGGTTCTGCTTGGCAGCTTACTGGTCCACAGAGCCAGGCCCCAGCAGAGGAAAATGGAGTCAGAGACCAACAGCAAGTGAGTCTCTACCATGAAACATGAGATGCCTTTTAAAGCATCATGGACATAAAATTCCTGATTACTAGCAGAGCGTCTGGATAAAGCATGGGGGACAGACTGCACACACTTCTAAAAGCATGAGCATGTGTACTTGTTGACTGTACTGGGAGCTCATTTAGCTAAGATGTCCATCTATCTGTCAAAACTTGAGATTTTGTTCAGATTTTGTAAACCCAGAAATGTTTGGAAATTATCAAGAAAACATTTTACTCAGTTTCCTATAAAACACTTTATTAACCTTTATCACTGTCTTCGCACTCACTGCACCCAAGCAGTATCCTTTTCTGCTGATTGTAATTTTTACACATTACTGTGTGGTTGGCAAGGTACAACAACGCATTTACTTTCTTAGGAGACTGAGGTTACTTGGAGCAAACAGACATATCCTGTTATTGTTTATTCAATCTATGATACAGAGTGTTATGTAGCATGGATTCAGTGTATGGTTCAGTTGTCTCTCTGTTCAGCTTAACGCTAGACTGGCTAAACTGATACGTATCTGCTCAAACATTGTGGGTCAAGTTTTCAAACTGTGTGTTGTCAAATGTTGGCTGGTAATATTACAGCACACCCATATCATATTTTATCTGAAGAATATCAAACTGAAGATTTAAAATCCCACAGGCTCGACTGAACCGGTTAAAGAACGTTTTGTTCCTCGGCTTGTTAAAGTGTTAAATCAGAGTTTGGGCTCTCAGTAGGCCTCAGTGTTCCTGTGTAAACTAACCACTAAATGTAAAAGGGAGAGATTGGATTGTTTGCACTTCAGCCACTTATTCGTTACAACACATCTAATATGTGTTTGTGGTATTTGTTTTGTTTATTTTTAATTGTTGTTATTTGTTATGTATGTGACATTGTGAATGCTTCGGGACGCAAGTAAAACTTTACTAAGTATCACATAAACAAGGAAATGACTAAACAATCAGTATTTCTTGAAGGAGAGATCAATACCAACCTCCCATGAAATTGGCTAAGGGGTCTCGACTTCCTGCAGATCAAAGTTCAGTCTGATTATCTTCGCTCTGCGCAAAGTGGGAAAGATGGGTTAATTCATTCATGACCAGAAGCGAATGTGTGGGGCCATTGCCCTCATTGAAGTTGATGGGCAGCAAATTTCAGTGTGAATCCAACATAAGGTCTGTACATGCCCACACCATCCTGAGAAGAAGTCTGAGCAGATAAATGAATCAAAACATGTGTGTGTGTCTGTGTGTGTGTGTATTTGTGTGTGTGTACTGTGTTTTTTCTTTAAATGTTATGAAATTTAAAAGGTGTAGAATCTTTATAATAATAAAGATTAATATGAACTATACTCATTTCGCACATCAAAATCAGTTTCAATCAGTTGAAATTATTTTTTTAAAGTCATGTGGCTCTAGAGAATCTTTTTCAAGTCTCAGTTAATAACTGGTGTCATCAAGGTTGTCTCAGCTTAGATGACTTTGTGGGATTTTACATGAACATGTAAGGGCTGGACTCTGCTGTGTGCTGAAAACAAAAATATTTTATTTATTACATTTACAATAAGGCCCAAACAAAAGTTCCAATCTAAGAGTTAAAGGTTGAAAGATTTACACAGTAAATACATCTTCTGTGTGCATATATTTTCCATCATGTAGGGTGACACATTTCTTGGCTTACAAGACACTAACTGCATTACATACAAGAGCAGAAGAAAAAACACATGCACATATCTATTCACCTTACATAAAACATTCAGCAAATAACATTATGAAAACTGAAAGGTTCACCTGCAGTCCTTGCACATGTAGAACAAACTGCAACATTTTTCAGACAATTTCAGGAAAACAGAATCATAACATCATATCTCAAAGCAAATGGACTGAATTTGTCTTCGTCACATTCAAATTAATTGCCTAACCAGAGACAGGGACCGCAAATTAACTTCAGTTAGATGCCATATATATACATTACAATATTACATCTGTTGCATTACTTCTTCTTCTGAAACAATGTTTATCTGCATTTTCCCTATTAAATAAAGTAACAATATAGTAACAGTAATAATAAGAATATATAAATTACAGATGAAACTTAAATGAAAGGGCTCATTTTCTTTCAACATAAGCTAAACCCAGAATGCTGTTTCGTATTTTGGTTAGTTTAAATCCATATATTAAAGGATTCAGAACAGGAGGAATAAGCAGAAATTCTATAGCGATGAAGTTTTGAAGGCTTTGCGGTAAATCTGTGGAGCCAAATCGCATATACATCAAATCAAAAATTAGAACGAAAATGAATGTGCTTAAAGACACTAAATGGGGCACACACGTCTGCATAAACTTTGCCCTGTTATCTTTGGAGCTCATACAAGTTCTAATGAGATGCATATAAGTCCAAAATATGAAAAAGCCATGAGACACATAAATGAAAATGGTTACATATGAAATAATACTACTTAAAACTGTATTATTACCAGGGCAAGCAAGTTTAACAATCATCACGTTCACACAAAAGAGTTTCTGAATTTTCGAACCACATAACTTCATTGTAGACGTTAGTAGAATATTGATGGAGATAATGCAGAAAGGTGTTAGCCAGGAGAAACATACCAACTGAGACAGTCTCCTGTTTGACATGAAAGAGTGGTAGTGCAGAGGTCGACATATAGCCAGATATCTGTCGTACGCCATAACTGCTAGAATGGATAAATCACAGCAAGCAAATGAGTACATGACAAAAGCCTGTAAAAGGCATCCTTCATATGAGATTTCTTGAGAAGAAGACAGCAGATCTAAGAGGAATTTGGGGTAGAAACCTGTGGTGCCATAAAGTCCATTAATGCAAACACTACACAATAAGATGTACATAGGTTCATGCAGGGTTTCATCTAAGATGATAATCAAGATTAGAGAGATATTTAAAAACAAAACCACACAATAATACAGTAAAGTGAATGAAAAGATAGTGAGTCTGTAATTCATTGTCTCATTTATCCCTGAGAGAGTAAACATTCTTACAACTGAAACATTATCCATTATTAGAGAACAAATTTTTGCAGTTTTTAAATCTTCAGTTTCTACCTATCTGGTCTTACGGCATCAGTGGTTACAGAGTAAGGGGTTACACTGTGCGGTCTCTTCTTCTGACTCTAGTTTCATCATCTATTAATAGCCACTTTGACTGCAACAACAACAACAGCTGGGAATTCTTTCCTTCATTGCCGTTCTTTACCTGTCCACCAGATGCCCACATACTTCTGTTCCAGTCACGTGACATGACCGGCCCAGTTCCACTCATTCCCAGCCAGATTGTCAATGTTGCTAATGCCTTTGCTTTCCAGTCATCTGAACCTGAACCTAACCTGAATCTGTGCTGTGATTTTTTGTTGCATGTTTCTCTTTATCCTACTCTACCTGCTGAGTTTACAAAGGAAGTGTCATTTTTCAAGTGGAACGTTTTTATAAGTTTCTCCTGAGCCACTGCAGTCTTGTCAGCATTCCTGCCAGCTAGCAAGGAAACTGACTACAGGCCTGCAGGCCTCTGGCCTGCCTCCCAGTTCACTAGCCTCAGCATCATTAGCCTCCGACCTGCATCTCAGTCGATTAGTCTCAGGATTGTTAGCCTCCAGCTTGCTTGCCCTCAGCCAACTAGCCCGGCTTCTGCCCTGATCCATCCTGTACCTCCTGAACCACATGAAACTTCAATAGAATTCTATAGCAATTAAGTTTTGATGGCTTTGAGGTAAGTCTGTTGAGCCAAAATTACTGATCAAATTACAAACTATTGCAACAAGGAATGTGATAAAAGAGATTAAATGGGGCACATGTCATTTTTGGACCGTACGTTCTGAGATGCATTTAAGTCATCATACATGAAAATGGTAATATATAATGTAACTACACCGTTTGAAAAGGTGTCGGCCTCAGGACAAGCAAGTTGAATTATCACATAACTTTAGTCTTGACATCAGCAGATTATTTGATGTAGAAAAGGCAGAATGGTAGCCAGGTGAAACATACAAACTGAGAGAACCTTCTCTTTGTCATATCAGAGTGGTCGTGCAGTCAGGTGTGTCCAAACTGTTTTGAGTGGGGTAGCCCAAGTGAGGCACTGACTTATGCAGGGGTGGCTTGAAGCATGTGCACACAAGTTGGAGTAGCATTCATTTACCACATCTGTATCTCCTACTACTATGTAGACCTACGCATCACAACGCAACAGAGTGGCATCATACAAATTTATATAAAGCTTC
Source organism: Nannoperca australis (assembly GCA_036023655.1). Lineage (NCBI taxonomy): Eukaryota > Metazoa > Chordata > Actinopteri > Centrarchiformes > Percichthyidae > Nannoperca > Nannoperca australis. Next base: position 7,505 of record JAVQJD010068610.1, read on the forward strand.
CGTACTTCAATCTTTAAGTCCTTAATGAAATTATACCTCCAATAGTCTGCTACATACAAAAGAAAAACAATGTACACCCAAAAATACAGTTCAAATAAGCCTATAAGCACAAAATATTGTTTTGACAAATTGTGCGAAAACATCTCTTACAGAAAATATGCTACAATGAAATGTCATAAAAGCTACTCCCTGCCTCTTTCTACATACTCCCAACATTTGGGTTGAATTATGGTCCCGTCGGTGATAGGGCAGAAAGCCCATCACAGTTTAGAATAAAGGGGCAGCAGCTGGGGTCACCAATCAAAAACACACCCGAGTGCAGTGGTTTTCATATAGACAAAAATCTGTCATACAGGGTACCCAAGGGTTCTTAAAAGTAGCTAAAAAGCATCAGATTTTTTGACTTAATTATTAAGGAATCTGATGTTTAAAAGCCCAAACCATGACCATTGTAGCGGCAGATCAGCAAATCCTGTCTGGTTTGCAAGTTCTTTACATGAACAAGGTGTTAGCTGTTTCTTTAGCGTGATTTATGTCTGTGAAATCCAATGAGTTTTCAGTAAAATGTATGTGATTTATATATTATAAAGTTAATACAATCACAAGTCTGAGCCTTTGTCCCTTTTGTTTAATTTCAATACTGTTTATTGTACAATTCCACACTGGAGCAGATAGAATCAAAATGCTGTGTCTTGTGGACGTGTACAAAAGTTTAGTGGACTAAAAAGATGACAAACACTGAACATTTTCTAAAAGACAGAAAGCAGGCACAAAACATACACATTTGTAAGCTTTTTAAAGATGCTTCTTTAGAACATTTAGAAAAGCATTCATCAACATAAAATATGTGAAAAAGTGGCTGGCTGGTTTGGGAAATTCTGGATAAAGAAACAGATAATTCGATATTACAATGTAATGGAATATAATATGACTTGAGTAAATCAAATGTCCATGAAGAATGGTACATACACTAAACAGATATTAAAATGGTTGATTTTCTGTTGCAGTACATTGTCGCAGGGAGAGGCTTTACATTAGGTTACATTTAGGCATTTATCCAAAGCGACTTCCAAATAAGAGCTTTACATAAAGTGAATAGAACCATGTTTGAAAACAACAAGATATCTCATCAAACGTGTAAGGGTTGGTGATGAATCACAAGTGCCATAAGTAAGTGCATCGCTGCCAATGGCAGAATCCAAAAGAGCATTAAATCTAAGAACAGATTATCTTTGTACATTATCAAATACAATACATTCAAACTAAAATACAATTCTACTATAATATCGTACAATATGCTATACTTTATAGAAACAATGTGTCATTTAAGTGCTGTTGTATTCCCAGAACAAATGAGTCTTTAGTCTTTTCTTGAAAGTGGCCAGAAAGGTTGTTTCTCTGATGGATGTGGGGAGCTGATTCCACCACTGGGGGGCCAGACAGGAGAAAAGTCTTGAATGTGAGCGGGTGTCCCTGAGAGATCGAACCGCCAGGCGGTTCTCAGAGGCAGACCATAGTTGGCGGATGGGGGTGTAAGGCTGGAGGATGGTCTGGATGTAGATTGGTGCAGTCCTGTTCACCGCTTGGAAGGCCAGTACCAGGGTCTTGAATTTGATACGAGCAGCGATGGGTAGCCAGTGAAGTTTGCGCTTCATCAAATTTGCGGACGACACCACTGTAGTGGGTCTCATCAGCAATGATGATGAGACAAAATACAGGAGTGAGGTGAGCCGCCTGGCCCCGTGGTGCAGACACAACAATCTCTCTCTGAACGTCGAGAAGACGAAGGAGATTGTTGTGGACTTTAGGAGAGTGCGCCCCGAGCATGCTCCTCTGACCATCAGCAGTGTTGCGGTGGAGAGAGAGAGCAGCACCAAGTTCCTGCGTGTGCACATCACAGAGGACCTCTCCTGGAAAAACAACACCACATCACTACTTTCTCTGCAAGCTGAGAAGAGCTAGAGCGTTGAAACTTGACAAATAACAGAACAGAAATAAATTAAAATAAAACAAAAGCATGGCAAACCATTACAGCTATTGATCTCTCAGGAAGGTACAGACATGAATGTGTACTGTTATTGGTGCATGCACATGCACACACACACATGCACAATTATCTCAAGTCAATATGTTTACAATCAGAGTACACAGCTGTCAGAGCTTGTGTTACTTTGGATGCTATCCGCCTCTGTGTGCTTCTGTACAATACATTGTCGGCTTTTCCACACACACACACACACACACACACACACACACACACACACACACACACACACCACCTTATTATGTGAAGTTAATGCACCATGGGACACATCACTGCATGAGTCACAAGTACTTTCATGAGAGAGAGAGAGAGAGAGAGAGAGATGCAGCTTGGAGTTATATTAGCATGTATTATATATGTATGCATCTATGACATTTATATTTGCTTCAATTAACAAATAAATTCAACACATTTGACAACATCACCCCCAAAACCCATCAAATGTGATTAAATCTTTTGTGTTAAAAAAATAGCAGATGATGGGTAAGGAAATAAAAATTGTGAAGTCAAGGTCACTTCACTGTGCGTCATCACTACAACAGTGGTTTGTGCCTGTGAATTACCTCTGCCTGAAACAGTGGAGGAATGGGTGTCTTTGTTGCACGTTATTCAGTGAAACCTGCACAGATTGGGTCACTAGTAAGCAAGCTATCAAGGAGGTAATGTTTTACAGAGCTCTTCAGAACATTTTCTCATTTAATTTAATTATTTTGGCTTAATATAAACAGAAAATACTTTGAACCGAACGAAAAAAACATGACCAATAAAAGCACCAAATTTGTAATACTAACACTGCACATCTCCCTCTGGAGCCTTTAGTTGCTCAGGTGACCCCCTCCGGGATCTCCAACAGCAGACAAGAAATTATCTGGTGTCATCACTGCGAGTCATTTATGAGAGAGGAAAGAATTGAGCCTACCTTCCTTGGTTGTTCAGATGTTTAACAGCACACAGTGCAACAGTGCTAGATGGCTGCCTTAGAGGACAAATGTGAGGACTTGGAAGGAAGATCCAAATGCAATAATATATGAATAGTAGGTGTACCGGAAGGCCAAGGCCGTCTAAAATAAGCTTTCCAGCTCAAAGACTCCTTTACTTTAAAGATCACACCGGACCTCACTGAGAGAACAGAGTCGAGTGAGGCTGAATCATCTAACCATCTCGGCCTACCTGGACTAAACAGACTGTGTAGTGAATCTGTGTTACAGTTATATTATCAAATTTGGGGCACCACCTTTAAGTGAAGGGGGGAAAAAATAGTTTGATTGATCAGTCTTATTACCGGAGGGGTAAACCTTCAATACATTGATCTTTGATCTCTGCTATGAAGAAGCATCCACAGACCGAACTTGGTGATAGATAGAATCCTTTGTTTATAACTAAGTGTTCAAAATGGTGAATAGAGTGAACATACACAATATTACGTAATGATTTGAGGTAATGCACAATTAAACAAACATAGAAGACAGATGGTTTGAATGAAAATTTTAGGATTAAATTGATCGTCTAGTTATAGTAATGAGAAATATTTGATGGGAATATAGAACGAATGAACACTAGATAATTAAGCTATTTCTCTCTCTCTTTCTCTTTAAGCTAATTTTATCATTGTGAGCCCTATACGACATCAACTTGTTGTCCCAGCAGCAGATTGTATTTTGCCTGCTTTTGCCTATTGCTTCCGATGCATTCGTCTGGCAGTAGGACCACAAACTGTTGCTTTGTCTCTTGTTTCACTTCACGGCCTCCCAGCGAGGTGTCACCTACTGGAACATGGTGGTGGCAGAGAGAGCTGGCTCAAACAGGGATGTTCTGTTGGCCTCAGGTTGCTCAAGGCAAATGTTGTCACAGGACAGCCGGCATGCAAGCGCTGTGCGTAACAATTCTTGATCCATAGACGGCAGCTGGCGTTGGATAGCAGCTCTGCTAAGCTTCTTATTAATTCTAAAGTCGTCAAAATAAACTTAAAATAGTCTCGTTGTTCGATCGATACTTTTTCCATAATTATTGCGAATGCCGAATTAACTTAGGTATAAGGAATAAGAACAAAACTAAATTCTCTTCCACTAAGTTAAAATTACACGCAATTTAGGTGATGAAAGGAAAAGGCCGGAGAATAAAAAGAAATCTCTGGAGAAAATTGAAACATACGAGGAGCGCAAACATCGAGCGTACCAGTGAAGCCAGGGAGGATCTTCGTGCATGCTTGGAATGTACTGACTGGGATGTTTTCAGGACTGCTACCAACAGTCTGGATGAGTTCACAGAGGCTGTCACATCATACATCAGCTTCTGTGAGAACTGCTGTGTTCCATCACGAACCAGGGTGAGTTCCAACAATGACAAACCCTGGTTAACAGCTAAGCTCAGACAGCAACGGTTGGAGAAGGAAGAAGGGTTCAGGAGTGGGGACAAGGCCAAGTTTAAAGAGTCGAAGTACAGGTTTAGCAAGGCGGTGAGAGACGCTAAACGACTCTGAGAAACTCGGAGAAACTCCAATAACAGTTCTCAGCTAACGACTCTGCTTCTGTCTGGAGAGGGCTTTGGCAGATCACCAGCTACAAACCCAAAGCATCCCACTCCACTAACGACTTGCGCCTGGCCAACAATCTGAATGAGTTTTACTGTTGCTTTGAAGATCAATGGGACAGTCCTGAGACCATCCCCCGTGACACTTTCCACCACCTCCATCCTACCATCTCCACCTGAAGAGTGATGTCAACAAACTGTTCAAGAAGCAGAACCCCCGCAAAGCATCCGGAGCAGACTGTCTCTCCCTCCACCTTGAAGCACTGTGCTGATCAGCTGTCTCCGGTGTTCACTGACATCACCTCACTGGAGACATGCCACGTGCCAGCCTGCTTTAAAACCTCCACCATCAACTCCGTCCCCAAAAAGCCAAGGACCACAGGACTTAATGACTACAGACCCGTCGCCTTGACCTCTGTGGTAATGAAGTCATTTGAGCGCCTTGTGCTCTCCCACCTGAAAGCCATCACCGACCCTCTCCTGGACCCA
>JAVQJD010068618.1:0-11966 GCA_036023655.1 Nannoperca australis
ACACACACACACACACACACACACACACACACACACACACACACACACACACACACACACACACACACACACGGCTTGTGTACAATTCATAATTTATTGTAATAAATGGGTCTGTCGGAAATCTTTGATTTGATTAAAAAAAGGGAATCTAACATTTTCGCACAACAATGTCGACTAGATCCATGTTAAATATTATGTTGAGTTGTGTTCAAATCGAAAGAACACTTACAATGGAATAAACACGTTTTATCCCACATCAAAGTTAGAGAAGAAGGTTTATTCTTGTTCTCTAGAAGGGATTTTTACACTGGATTGCTCACAAACTACATAGTTGAAGTAGTGTAATAGACTCGACAGTTTGCATTAGTTCCATTTTTCAATGGACATGTATTGTTCTGTTTATTGCAATTACCGTAAACGTTAAATCAATTGTGCTCTCGAAACACAAGGGTGGCTGATTTGACCACAGCAACACAAATGAAGGCTGGCTTGACTAAAGGGTTGTTTAACGTACGGGACATCAGCTACTTCACACCTGCCACGGGTCTGCTGCTAGCTACCATTAATTTAATTAAATCAAATTGCTAATTAAATAGCAATTATGCTGTGATATTTACAATGAGGGTTATTCGGCCCTACCTGAATGTTGAGAGAGACAAAGTCTTTCAGGTTCAGGGTGTTTATTTATGCTCTGTAGAAACAAATTAATAGCTGCTGACTTTACATTGCTTACTCAATCTGCTACTCTGCTGCTCCAACACTCCACACTGACCAGCTACAGCATAAACTCAAACTCAAACTCAAAATTCCCAATGAGTTTAAAACACAGCCATATCTAATTGGAGACATTGGGTGCCAGGAGAAGGCAGCACAAGGGTGATTGCAGCAGAGAGTGAGGAGTGTGATGAGGAGGTTAAAGTTGATTAAAATGATTAAGCATCCGAAAGGTTTACAAATTGGTAAACAAAAAAATATGCTTGACCAGTGGTTTTTTTTGCCTACCAGTCCCTATAGCCGGTGAGTCAAAAAGTTAATTTCGGACACTGAACGTGACTAAATGTTAAGTGAATAAACATTTCCTCGTTGGCGAACATGATTTCAGCCTGAGTCACGTCCTGTTCTCTTAATACACATAATGTTACATCAGATAGATTTTCATCAGCAATGGAGGTTGTTTAACAATGAAGACAACTCCCATAATCTCAACCCACAAAATAATCTTTTGTTGAGAGCCCCCTAAAGAGCAGGAATTACATATTGTGTTTAAATGCATATACAGGTACATACAACCACATACCTGTTTGAAGGAAAGCCAGCTGCTGCCAGGGTTGGCGGGGTTGGCGGGGTTTCTCAGTCGTTCCAGTGCAGATATGATGGCATCACCGTAGGTCTGCTGGAACCAGGTCTCATGGGGAGTCTCTGCTGGAGCTGCTGTGATGCTGCAGACGTGATCCAGGGCGAAAACCACGGGACGCATCAGCGCAGAGTGCTTCTCACGCATAATGGCAATCTTTTCATCCCTGCATACAACAAAGACTGTAACTAGGACTTGCATGAAAATATAACAGGGTCCAAGCACCCCAATGCAATTCAGACCATGCAATTGAGAAGCCAAGAGCATCACTGAATAGGGCTTTAACAGATGGTTTAAGACTCTCCGAAGCTAACATGGGTATGTTAGCTTCGGAGAGACCGTTATTTGATGAGAGAAACTTACTCTGTCCTATTATGATTTTAATGTGCTTGCAGCATAAAAGTCTTGAGCTCTATGCCCAGGGCTCAAACCCGCAATAAAATATGCAAGCCGAGATAAGGGTTTATCCTAAAAACCCTGAGCTAACCCTCAGTAGTATGGTAACTTGCAGTGACATTAGAAGAGACAGAATTGTCAAACGGCACACCCGCTGGGAAACCTGATTCTGATTACTGGCAGCTCTGCAAAACGTGAAGCGATTTAGCGACCATAGTCAGATGCATTGTTGCACAATTACCACAATGAGACCATGAAAATTAATATTGAGTCTGTGTGTACATATGCAAAGACAATGTCAGACTCTGTAGTTTTCCATGGCCCTCTACCGTATCTTACTAGCGATGACATGTATAGCCGCATGTCATACTTCCACAGCTGGTCGTTGAGGTGGTGTCCAGGTAATGATGTGGGCTTTGTAGATAATTGGTAGACTTTCTGGAGAAGACCTGGTCTGATTAGGAGAGATGGCATGCATCCCACTTTGGATGGGGCCGCTCTCATATCTAGAAATCTGGCCAAGTTTATTAGTGGCCCAAAGCCATGACAACAGACCACAGACTTAATACAGTCTATTAAAAAAAAGCCCATGTTACATGTTAACGATGAATCCTCTATGCATGCCAAAGTTAGTCACGGAGTTCCACAAGGTTCTGTGCTTGGACCAATTTTATTCACATTATATAGGCTTCCTTTAGACAACATTATTAGGAAGCACTCCATAAATTTTCATTGTTATGCAGATGACACCCAATTATATTTATCGATCAAGCCAGATGAAACCAATCAATTAGCTAATCTTAAACCATGCCTCAAGGGCATAAAAACATGGATGACCTGCAATTTTCTGATCTCATCTAAACTCAGGCAAAACTGAAGTTATTGGACTTGGCCAGGAAAACGTCTAAAACTCATTATCTAAAGAGTTTTCTCTAGAAGGCATTGCCCTAGCCTCCTCAAGCTCCTCTTCTGTGGAACCAGATCCCTGTTTGTGTATGGGAGGCAGAGGAGGGGCTTTTTCAATTTTAGAGTAGGCTTAGGACTTTCCTCTTTTAAAAAGGTGATTCATAGTTCTGCAACTATTGTTCTTCAAATCTTTATTATTCTACTTTCTGTGCACTGCTACTACTTCCGCATACTTTTAGCTATAGAAACCATGAAACTATCAACATGTTTAAAATTTTAAGGACATTTCAGCATATATTCCGCTATTTTATACCTTTCGAAAGGTTTTTCAAAATGATTGAATTGAAATTGAATGCAAGTCTATGGAGAATCCTGTCAATTTACAAGCTACAGACTCCATTTAAACTTTAAACTGTTGACAAGATGTTCAGCTATTCAACTGTTATACAGATTTTAGAAATCTTTTAGTTTTTATATTTATCAGTTTTAGTTTTAGTTCTTTTCCCAGTCCTTTTAAGTTTATAATGGGTGTGTGGGGTATGTGGCCAGCTAGAGTGGGTGACATTATCGCTGGAGTGGAGCTGTAAAATCTTCTTTAACAAGTTCTGCTAAATCCTGCCTTTACAGAGGATGTAGGAAGATCTGTGCTCTTTCATAAAATGTAACTATTCAAGCCACAGGACCTACAGTTTCTGAACTGTGTGCATTGAAGCATCATAAACTTTTCCAACTGTCTCATTGACTAATGATATTTTGGCAGATTATGGGAAAAACACAAATTTAAGGACTTTTGAAACTGTGATTTACAAATCATTTTTAACTTTATCCACACAAATTAAACATCTACATAGAAATAACTTCTGGTGCTGACAGTGAGGACCTTTCACAGACCTACAGATTTTTCACGGATTTTTTATTAACCAGATCAGACTCGGGTTAAATGCAGCCATCATTGAACAATCGACAACAAGCTCTGCTTGTAAAGGTATGAGTAGGTGAGCCTTACCTGCGCAGTGTGTTGTTGTTCTGCACCCTCTTAACCTCGTCCTCCAGCTGTTGGATCCTACGCAGGACATGCATGTGTTGCTGTTGTAACACACCCAGCCACAGTTCATCCCACAGTAAGGTCACTCTGCGAAGCTCACCCACCAACTGCTGGACCTGGTCAGCACACAGGACTGGTTAGCAGCTTCTCAAGACTACAACATGAATGAGATTTAAAGGCCCTACATGTCTCCACAGACACCTTCTTATTTATCCTGATCAGACCTCTTCTCAGGACTGTGTGGGCGTGTACACAGTTCCTGATTGACAGCTCCCACACTCTGATATAGTTTAACCATTTTAGAGCAACTTATAGCCAGCTTCTTAGGCAAGACACATTGTTAAGATAGTATTCACTTTAAGACATTGATGTTACATTCTTTTGGTAAAGTTTATGGATGATTGTTTGATATATTGAGGAATTGTCTAGTAATATGGGCCCTCTTTATAGCTTTACCTAATATAATAAGTTACACGACCACATTGCTATTACTCTGCTCTGTCTGATACTGCATGTCATATTCGACAGATTGCCTGCCAATGTCTGTGAGCAAGAATATTTACAGCACGAGACTGGTCCAAACTTTGTCCATCAAGATTGTCTGTGTGTAACCTCCTACCTGAAGAACCATGGTAGGGTTTGCAAAGGACAGCTTCTCCACAATCTTGCTGTAGCAGTCCTGCATCATGGCTTGGTCTTGACTGGAGCAGAAGGTTACCAGCTCTTCTGGATCTCCTCTTTGCCCACCGATCTCCGGCTGCTGCTCCTCCTCCTCCACACCCAAGTCCTCTCCCTGCATGCTGCCCAAGAATGTGGGCAGAGCTGAAGGCAATTTACTCCCTGTCAACACATTTCATTATCAATTAACAGAATTTACATTTTTAATGGTATCACTGATCCTTTTGTTGTCATTAAGGCTTTTTTCACTTAAGTGCAATACCATGTGGTATCTAGTTTTGACAAGTTGTGGTCATCTGTTCGTTCTACTGTAGAAGCAAAAGTAGCAAAACTTAACACCACAGTTTTTGAGCATCTAGTGGCAGTGAAGATAATGAGAATAAATCACTTCTAATCAAAAAGAATGAAAGATGTAAAATATTTTGACACTCTGAGAAGCTCTGCATTGCCATTCAACAGAATTAAAGAATACCAGCATTCTGAGCCTCTCCTCCCAGGGAGAGTGAGCCCACAATGGCAGGGTAAAGGATGAGATGTGGGGAGTCCTGGGCCACTCGACATAGCAGGCTGCATATGCTCTGTCGGATGTATGCCTCTGGATGGTTGAGACGGGAAAAGAGCTGGGGAATGATACCTGAGAAGGACACACTTTATCAGAATATAAAAGACAGCAGTAAGGACCGGATTATGATAAAAAATAAAATAAAAATAAAAAAAGGAACAGGTTTGTACATGTTGTCCGACCACGTCCGAAGGAAAAGTGTTTATATTGGAAGGGGTGTGTGTAATTCTAAAGCTGTTTGACCATCCGACAAACACTTCTGATGGTGTATGCTGGCAGTTTAACGTTCTACATGAGGGGTGTATAGTTAAATAAAAAAGCTGGTATAATTGGTCTTTGGAGAATGGTCCACCACATGAATAAGGGTCCACCCACAGTGACCAGTAACTTTTTGTAACACTACCATGAATGCAGCTGCTATATGTCTAAATCTTTTCCTGTGTCTAACTAGTTTCTAACGCTTCCCGTTTTTTTTTTGTTTATCTGAATATACATAATTGCAACACACAGTGCACAGGTGAATGAGCAAGTTAAATATGTACACACAGTACCAGAACTAAATCTCTGAGAATGATCCACAATCAAACCATTAACCCTGTTTGCATTTAAATAATTTATGTATGGATGCTAATTTTGCATTATGACATACCCCTCCAGGGTGCTGTAGGGGTGGAAGCTAAGCCCAGCTCGAGACCTTCCCTCAGTTCACCAGCATGCTTCACCAATAGACGGAGGAGACGCAGGGTAGCCATGACAATCAAATCGTCATTGCTCTGTTTGTTGTTTTGATAGGACAGCAGGAGTTTAGGGTCATCCTCATCTATAGGGACCTAAAATACACAACAGACACTCAGGACTGAACAGAAGGTTGCCCTCACACTCAGTCATGGTCTTCAACAGAAACACACTACTTCACAGTCATTAGGTTCATACAGTGTAGCCCCTAACAATAAGTCTTACCTGTCTAGCATTGAGCTTGAGGAAGGTAAAATAGGCTTGGCAGGAGACCCGGTAGAGGCCAAAGATGCGGTTCACCACCCGTCTCCAAACCTGGATCAGACCATCTGTGACAGGCCGGCCTGCCTCCCCCAGCCAGGGGCATGAGACGGTGAGCTGCCGCCAGATCACATCTACCATGTCATCCTCATTGTCTTCCTGCTGTAGAGCCATGTCCTCATCCTGACACACAACAGAACAATAGGATCAGAACAGTCCGTAAAACAACAGAGGTGCTTATTTAGGCTTTTCACTGTTAGACCTTTGGAAGAATCAAGGACCATACCAATCAAATATTCCCAGAAACTACAGAGGTCATGTTTTAAACTCTAACTCCTGACCTCAGGTTCCTTTAAACGTTTGAAGTCAGAAAGCACAAACATTAGGCACATAAGGCTGGTAAAAGATTAAAAAGTGATATATTGGTTTGACTTGTCATGCTGTGATACTAATAAAATGAAAGGGTGGTGGGATCTGCGGCAGAGTTGAAATGTTTACCATTTTGTCTTCTTTTATCTTATATCTGTTAGAAGATATAAATCAGAAATAAAGTTTTCAAAAAGAAAAAAGTAAAACATACAAAAGGCAGACTACCTGTATGCCGGTAGGTCGACACATGGCCTGTCCAAGAATGCTGAAAATGGTGTCCTTGTCTTCTTCACTGGTGGTTGCTGGCAGCATCTCCTCTATCTCCTTCTTCTCCTCAGGAAGAAGAGGCAATCCCTCTCCTTGGCTGGAGAGAAAAAAAAAATCAGAAGAAATATTTCTATAGTATGTTGTTGATTGGGCTGATAGGTCTGTAAATATAAGACAATATATAATGCAGTTCAATACACCAACAACTACAGATGCAAACGTTACCATAGAGTTAAATAAACACCTCTGACAAAAACAACAAACAACAGAACATTATCAATTTTACAATGGTAGAGTTAATTATATTAGATCTTACAGGTGAAGTTCCAAGCTGGTAACTATACATATATTCCACTGGGTCCACTAACCTGGCATTATCCACCACCTTCCTACCCCAGCGGTAAGCCCAACTGGCCAGGGCTGCCCAGGACTTGGCCATCTCTGGAGCCAGGCTGGTGGAGAGCTGGTACAGTTGGCCCAGCACAAAATCTGGCTCCCCAACGCCCACACTCACTGCACAGGGAAAACCAGCAAGTTTAAAATGTAGCTAGAATCAAATCGTCTGGTAGATGCGACTATACCTTTTGACTGAAAATAAGCCCTTCATGTCTTATCATGGGTACAGGACACTTGTAAAGAAGATTGCATATCCTTTAATGTATTCTACCTCAGTTTCATATTGCTTGAATATCTATTAGTTTATATCTTTTCCTATTGTTTTACTTCCTAAGTCCCGCTTACTATCTATTTATATTGGTTAAATAGCCTATCAATCAATGCTTTGCAATGCAAACTGTACCCTTAAGTTGCCCAGGAGAAGTTCAGGACAATAAGCGAGCCTTTATTGTAGTTGAGTGAACTGCATATTTTGGACAGTAAAAGTGTGTGTACATCATAGTCCTCATAGTCATCATCAATAGTCCGGAAATTATGGTAAGTGCTTAAGTAAAAGAACCCTAACTGTAACTTTGTTACATGTATTTTGTTACTTTCACCCCTGGTTGAGTGTGTATAGTTTACCATATGTCTTTTTAATCTAAGTAAGCTTGTACTGTAAATTTTACCTGAGGTCTCAGCGATGATGTGGGGAATGCCCTGGTCCTCAAGGGGAAGCTCCAGCAGAGCAGAGATATTCTGGCTCAGAGGTGACATGCTGCTCACAGCATTAGATGAGTTTACTGCTCCGGTCTTCTTTACCACCTAGACCAAAACATCACCAGTAATTAATTTCCTTAATAACACCACCACCCATTGTACACTACATTACAATGAGCAAAGCTATTTTAATGTTTGACAGCTAAATAACAGCTGAGCATATACAATACCAAAAAACAAAAATTCTGATTAAAGTCAAGGTAGAGCTGTATTCATAGGTAAGCGTGCCTGTTTAAGTTGAGGTGTCATGTCCTTCCAGTCAGCCAACAGCCATTTGCATAGTGTCAGCAGTGAGCGGCAGGCAGCACCCTCATTCTTCCCCACATGGCAGTAAGACAGAGCAGCCCTGCTTAGCATCTCCATGGCTGTCATGGACTGGCCTGTGGACAGAAACAATGCAATGAAACTGAAGACAGTGTCCTGAGCAACATCACTAACAACTGCAGAAATAAAAAGTCGTTTCTGACAGCTGAAAAACTGAGGATTCCTGGCAACAAATGTGTCAGCTGTGATGAGCTTTTAAATCTTTGTCAAGTGACATTTTGTAACCCTTGTGCCTCCTCAAAAATTCAAAAATGTTGTCACTGTCCTGCATCATTATGTTCTTGTGTGTGCTCGATCATGTAGGCTAATGTTCTATGAGGTCCTTTCAGACATTTACTATGAAATTTTCTACAACAATCGTTCATTACATTGTGGTGATTACTGTTGTTCTTGTGGCTCATGATAAAGCTGCTCTGGACATATGGACAATCATGATGACAAATTATAAATACATTTTCACATACTATAATTTCATTATGTTGGTCTATTCTGTGACATCTATTGCATGTATGTCGATCTTGGGAGAAGGATCCCTTCCTCTGTTGCCCCTTCTGAGGTTTCTTCCACTTTTTAATCCCCTTTTAAAAGTTGTTTTTTGGGGGGCGTTTGTCCTCATAAAAGGAAAGAGGGTGTTGTATGCTGTACAGTTTGTAGAGCCACCTGAGGCAAATTTGTGATTTGTGATATTGGGTGGTATAAATGAATTAAATACACAGATGACAGTAATGCCCAGCTTTGTCCTTTCCATAATCATTCTTTTCCAGCAAAAGTAGTTCACAGCTTTTAAGTGTCTCCTGTTCCTCACCTGCAGTTCTCAGGACTTTGGCTTTTTCTATCTGCAGCTCTGGTCCCCATTTCTCCCCCAGAGTGCCCTCCAAAGTGAGACGCTTGAAGGCCTGGCTTAACTCGTCCTCCTGATCCTCTTGTGTCCCGTCACTGCATTGGCTGAGCAAGCGGGACGACAGGGCAATGTTGCCTTTTTTCCGGGCAAATTTTACAGCAGTCAAGCAAAGCTCCATTAGATGGCCATCTATGGACGAAGAGTATCCTGGACAAGAATTGAGAGGGTGAAATCTCAGAGCAACAAAATACTCCTGTCCTGAATGTAGGCCATCAATACTACAAATGCACCTATTCTTGTCATTGACAATTACTTTTGATTTTTTGAAGGAGTTGTCTCTGGAACATTGAGTATCTGAGGGCCTGGAGGAAAGGCTGGACATCCTGTTGCTTACAAGAGGTCAGTGCCTCACTGCACAGAGGAATCACACAGTCCTGCAAAGAACACAAACAATACATTATACTGGGTGGATTAAACCCCCAGCTTGTTTTCTTTGATCAGAACAATGGGAAAGTTTGTTGCTTTTATTTAGCATTTGTTTACTTTAGGTTAACACTGCCTCTGTACAAACCAACCAAGGCTAAGGAAAAAGCACACTACATTCATTTGCCAGCAGCGCTGCTAGACTCCTAGATACTGACCCTGTGAATGATAAAGAATGATAGACCTTTGGTTGTGATTTCTTTTCCATAATTTACATTTACATTCTCTGATATCCGAACCAGTAAACACTCAGATGTGGCTCAGGAGGTAGAGCAGGTCGCTTGGCCGTTTAATCCCCACCTCCTCATGTCCACATGTCAAAGTGTCCTTGGGCAAGACACTGAACCCTGAGTTGGAGGGTTCAGGGGACCCATCAGAGTGTGTGTGCGTGTGTGTGTGTGTGTGTGTGTGCTCGTGCGCGAATGGGTGAATAAGACCAATCTGTAAAGTGCTTCGGGAACCTTTAAGGTTGAAACAGTGAAGAGCAATATAAATGAAGTCCATTTAAGAAAATAAATAAAGCTGTAAAAACAGCCAAAGTTTGGGTGTACATACTTCTTGTCCAGTGAGTGTGTTCTCCAAGGTGGCAGTGCAGTGGAGCTGCAGGGAGGGCAGGGTGGGCAGGGCATCAGACAGAGTGAGTGTGGACAAACGAAGAGGACCAAAGCAGATCCGTCCAGTCTGTTTTAGGCAGCGCACCAAGGAACTGCAACATCACATCAAAGTATTTACTAAGAGACTGCATAACTCTGACATGTACATTTAAATGTACTAAAGATAAAATAATTTTCACATCAACATTTATAAAGCTAGTTGACAGCTTTTTTATAAAACAAAATGCTGCTTGAACCCCAGAGGGGACACTTACTGGTCACACACACACACACTGGTTTATGTTTTTCAGTCCAGCTCAAGAACTGTGACAGGACCTCAAAACACCCATTTGCAAGTCTATATGTGAATACTCACTCTGGATTGGCGGTGCTCATCTGCTCCTGCTGTTGAATGGCTTTTGTCATGGAGCTAACAGCGCTTCGAAGGAGCTGTACCTCAATGGCTCTCTGTAGCTCAGTCGGATCTGGACTCATAGAGGGTAGAAGCCTCTTCAGATCTAACACACAAACCAGGATGGGAAAATGTTTAGGCTAAATGTGAACGTTTGTTATTTCTGTAAGTAATAATACTCTAATCCACCCAAGTACCAGTTTATTATATACACATATACAAATTAATCTACAAACTCTTTGAAGCTTACTATGTTTGGTTGTTGTGTCAAAAAAGTAGTTGGCGCAGTTGATGATGGTGTATTACATTGCATTACATTACAATGTGGTGATTATGATATTCTGTATTGGTGGACAAGAGATTATAAATATCTTTTAACACAATGAAATTTCACCAGCATTCTTAAATATAAAAAAAAAAATCAATATTTACTAGACTTCATTTTAAATAAATCTGAGCATCAGGACAATTTTATCTTTTAATGCACTCACCCAGCTTGTCCTTACTGCTGGAGAGCGAGCTGTAGTCCTCTCCAGGCAGCAGGTCCAGTTGAGCCCCACACTCAGCCAGATCTCCCTCCTCAAAGCGGGTCAGAGCCTGGATATAGTTGAAATCTGTCCTCAGGTTGATGCTGAATGGATTGGTGGAGTTCTGTTTGAGAGCATGGACGGTGGCCTGCCACTCCTTAACTGAAGCCCAATCACAGAGTGCCACGTAACATTGACACACTTTGTTGGCCAGGAAGTTTATCAACTCTGAAGAGCACTCACTGGACTTTAGCAGCACCGTCTTCCTGGTGTCACCTTTGCAAAGAAAGCGCCCGCAAAAAAAAACAAAAAACATTTTGAGCAGCAGTCCTATGATCACCAATGCTGCAGTGTATTACAGTCTTTACAGTAGAATTTAACAGAGGCAGGACAGCCATGTCTAAAAGACTAATCGTAAAAAAACGAAAAACTTTATTTTTCCTTATCAACCCGATAAATACCAGGAGCTAAAATGTTGATATATTAATATTTTTTAAGCCATTCAAAACAATGCTCCTTGAAGAGCAACTCCACTCAAACTCTTGTATAGGAGAAACGCTCTCTTGCAATGACTAAACATGACTAAAGCTGTAAAGCCAAATAACAACTACTGGCTTTTGCAATCAACCAAATGTTACATTATATAATTAGGTTGTTTAGATTAAAAAACATGCTTTCACTTTGTCATTTGTGTGGTGTGCAGTTTGAAAAGTTTAAGTCTAGTGATGTATGACCCAAGCTGGTCAGCTGGATTGGGATCACAGGCGACGTCCATATCAGCTATAAAGATTGATCCATTTGTATCCCTGTGTAGGGAGGAAACCAACTGTACACCCTGTCGTGCTCGACTGGGATCCAATATATTACTGCCTATTACAGTACAGTGATAAAGTGAACTGCAGAGTGTAACAACTACGGTCTGCTTCTGAGAACCGCCTGGCGGTTCGCCCTCTCAGAGACGCCAGCTCACACTCAAGACTTTTCTCCTACATCGCCCCCCAGTGGTGGAATCAGCTCCCCACATCCGTCAGACAATCAACCTGTCTGACCACTTTCAA
>JAVQJD010068632.1:0-31430 GCA_036023655.1 Nannoperca australis
AGCACTGGGGTTACACACACACACACACACACACACACACACACACACAAACAGAGACAAGAGAAGGTATGACAGGATTGCAGATGGGTCTGCCTTATTATCTAATTACTTTACAACCGTCTAGCAGCAATCAGACTGTCTCGTTGCAGAAGCATCCATTTGTTGTTTTGTCTCGGCAGAGCAGTCCGCAGACACACACTAACACAACAGCACAGTCTCACACACTCACAGAGTGCCCAAACTAATTCCACAACACACATCACATTTTGTAGAACATGACACAAATACAAATAAAAAAGGTACCCCCCCCCACACACACACACACACACACAAATCCCTTAAATTAACAAACACCACCGTCCTGATGGTGGTGTTTGTTTGTCGGTGCTTCGCTGTCCTGAGTGCTGCTGTGCTCGGACCGCCAGCAGGTGGAGGCAGCGGCTCATCTGAGGAACAGTGTTCACGCTGCGTGATGCGTTCAGGGCACACCAAGACCACTCCCCGTTCATTAAAGACGTGCACTAAATCATCTGATCCTGCTGCGTGTTCTGTTTCATTTTATCATCATCGGTGGCATGAATTGCTCTTTAAAGATCCTTATTTAATTAAAGTGGGGTTCTGTTTGGGCCAAGGGGTTCCTTTACTTTTTATTGCCGCTTCTGAGAAAAGCACAAAATAGTTGATCAAATCCTCCACTGTGTGCTTTTGAATAGTTTAGAGGAATATCTGTAGCCATAAAAATCACACAGTGGCTGCATGCATGTTCCAATAAGTAGGCTACTCACAAATCAAAGATTAAATTGATACACAGATTGATCTAAAATAAGATTCAGTGGAATCAACAAATAAGCAACAATGTGAACACATATGTAGGCTATGTGTGAGAATGTATGCATACATGAAATGCTCTACTGATCATGACGGAGGTCACATGATGACCATACACACACACACACACCCACACACACACACAGACACACATTTTCAGAGGCATGTCATCACTTCCCTTTTTCCAGGAGCTGGATTGGACTTCATCGGACCCCAACTGAGCGATGAACTTGAGGTCCTAAAAAGTGAAAAATATCCCAAACCTTCTCGCCCCTCCTTGTTTCCCTCAACATCCCCCCAAAACTCCCTTCTCCCTCTCCCTCACCCCCAAAGGTCACACACATGCAGCTCATTAAGTCTCTTATTCCTTTTTGGGAAAACTGTACTGACAAGTGATATTCAACAACATGTTCAGATAGTGACATCACACAAGTCAAACCCTCAGTAAAGTCCCTTCCGTTGCTGGAGATCAGTGCTGTGTGTGGACGGCATGCCTGCCTGATCCCCATGAATGTTTGGATGGATATCTTCCATGCAAACAGCCATTTGAGGAGCCACGCTGCAGGAAAAACAAAAAGTTGCTTGGACGTTATTTGCAGTGACCTCTCATGACCCCTATACATCAAACCTCATGACACCACCGGTGACAGAGGAGGCCACGAGTGAACTCTGGAGGAGAAGTCATGAGCGCAGGCTGTTTCATCCTCACTGCCAGCAGTCCGTTGTTTCGGATGAATCCAGATGTGGATAGTGATGTTACTTCTCTGGTGTGTGTCTGTTATTAAATAGGCCTAAACTTCCGTGCAGATCATTTCTTGAAAATGGTTGACCTCTGTATTGAGCCATGCTGATCACACCGCAGATCAATGCAGATCCAAAGGGAAATCGACTCTTTGAGTTTGGAGTTTGCTCTTGTACAATCCCCAATGCATTTTGCTGCATTATTACTATATTTGTTTATCAACCTCTCAATTAATTAAGGATGCTATGTGCTTCAAACCCTTCCCAAAGCCTTGTTCATATACATTTTCACCCTTTTCTACAGGGCAACTGAGCAAAGACACTGTAATCAAAGAGGCAGCGAACTGACAGACAGGCAGGTGGGTACTCTTTTTATTCCTTTGCTATGATCTCATATATTTTATTATTTTGTCTTCTTTTTTCGAGAGGGGTAAAAACGGGACAAGGATAACGATATCACTGACTGTTCTTTTCAACTTATCACAATATTTCCGCACGTTTCGACGTGAGAATAGTTTGATTTGCGGCCCTTTAACGCGCATCTGTCAACTCTTCTCATGAATCCAGGGGGCTCAATAAATAAAACTGTAATGTGAAAGTCCTGTCGTGAATACACTGTTTTGTTTCCAGGACACACCCACCCACACACACACACACACACACACACATATACACACTGCTCGATTCTAAATGTGTTTCCCAGAAGGACTACACGGCTTGAATGTACCGCTGTACTTTGGTTTTCTCCTTCCACTTTTCCCCTCACAGGCAGAATATGATGTGATATACGATATAATGCAGCGTTAATGACGGAAACAACATGCAATAAACACTTTTATACAACACTTTCAATCATTTCACAATAAATAATTTCAAAGTCTCGCGTAACCTCTTGTGCAAAATGTGCAGTACCTGTGTAATAAACGTGTTATTGCAATTAAATACATTTCACATGAAATAAGACTTTATCACCTTTCACACACTGGAAAACCAAAACAGACTCACATTTTGTAATTGGTCAATTATTTATTCTTCAGTCTGGTTAAACCTTTGCATCACACTCACCATGAAATGAAAACGGTATAAGAGAACATAGTAATTTAAATATTTTCTCCTAAAAACAGTCAGTGGTCGCAGGCTTGGCCTCACTTGCTTCCCAGATGTCTCTTGGTGTCTCAGAACAGACGGAGAACGCGCCGCTGCTGTTCCCAACTCATCCAGACACCGTCTCCTGTCTGCATTCGTTCAAAACAAGCAGCAAAATGTGGCTTCGTGTCTTGTAACAAGCTCCGGACAAGACATCAAAATGTAGGCCTAGTTGCAATATAAAATATGTTACAATAATAATGTCAAATACGTCCAAGTCTCAGCACGAGGTGTTCAGGTTCTGTTGTGGAGGTTCCATTTTTATTTTCAGAGGCTCTTTGTTCTCTTGGTATCATTCTTCTGTTTCTACACCTGTCAATTTAAATCAACGAGCCCTGACCACTTGAGTATTGTGTATATAAATATATAAAAGTGCAAATTCTAATTTAAAAAATTGTAAATTAATGTGGTTAGTTTAGATCATAGTTTGCAGAAATAACCACAAACGCAAAAACATTTCTATGTCAGCTAGTTATCAGTTATTTTTCAGATATGTTATAGTCTAATATCATTGGCTATATTAGGATAGTGTTCGTTCACAAGATCTGTCTTCTATTCAGAGTACATCCTTACAACATAAAGATCAGTCAAAATACACAGTTATACCCGGTCAAATCAAACATTTCAAACACATGTGGTAATACTGAATCATTTTAGAGAGCGCACAGGCCAGAGAAATACTTGTTCACAGAGAATCTGACAGAGAGAGGAAAGGTAGGAGACTGAATGGGATTTCTGCTGAATGCCAACACCCACTCACCTCAGTAAACAATTGATGCTATGTAAAAGCGGCTCCGTTCGTTTCTAGACCACTAACCAAGTCCATTCTTCTCATCTGTGTTTTTTTCTGTGCCAGTATAGTCCTTTTAGCAAACGAAAAAGCGACAGAGTTTCGTCTTTAGATGGTTTTCTGATTTATTATCGAGCGAGTGGGCAAAAAAAAAACGAAAAGAAAACGCTTTGTGCGTAATGGCCGTGCGCCTCATCCAGTGCTTGTAAAGAAATCTCTCCATTCCTAAATTGAAAACTTCTCCCACAGCCTACCTAGAGAGTGGTTGTCCTCTTCCTGGTCATATATGATCTAAGGGAGTGTTAGGTGCTTTAAATGTGTTCTTAGGGCAGGGAGCTGTCAGACCTTTTGGCGAGAAAGATTGATCACGCGCAGGCTACCAGGGCTCTTTGTTTAGAGCCTGGGCAATAAACAGCCATCTCCACCTTTCCTCTGCTTCACGCTACAGTGGCAAATCATTTCCACTCTGCGCTGTGTTATAACCAATAATGCTGAAGAATGTGGATGATGGCTTAGGTCAACATTATCCCTATAGGTGAAATAAAATAAATGAAATGGGATGTTGGGCAGGCAGCTATAAACTGTAAAATGGTGACAAATGTCTGCTAAATAACCCAGCTGCTTTCTAACATTAGCACTAAATATGGACAGTAAGAGAAAAGTAGATTTCCCATAAAGACTTAAATGATAAAATTACCCATAATGACGTAATCTCTTTGGGCAGATGACTCGAGATCAAATTGCACCAATATGTGGTTAAAAAAAAAGAATTTCTATCTCTCTCGATCCTTCCTCTATCTCTCCGATTCTCTCTCTCCTGTGTGTGTGTGTGTGTGTGTGTGTGTGTGTTGGGGGAGGGGTGGACATCATGTTGTTGGATGTCTGGCGCAGCTTCCCTCTCCAAGCAAACCTTCAAGAAAGTCTCAAGATTAACGCCGTGCCACTGATAACGACGGTGGGCGTCGTCGCGTTGTGAGACACAAACATGACCGATGAAATGATTGGTGGAGTGCCACGCTAGTAATAAACGCACGTAGGACACACACACACACACACACACACACTCAAGTACCACAACTCTCACGCGCGTACCTGCGCGGCAGACTGCGCGGACGCGTAAAGAAGGCACGGCTTTTGGGTGCATTTTCGGGGGCTGGGGTGGGGTGGAAGGGGGGAGGGGGGGCAGTGGTGAACAAACTGACCCCAAAAAAATGTGTAAATAAAGCAACTCCTACCCCCGGAATGAGGCGTTACCCCTCCGACTTTCTCGATCAATCACAGGGGACAGTGGCTTCTTTTGATAAAAACCCCAAATTATCATTGGGCAGATGCAATCATGTGACAAGCAGCACGGTCTAATTCCAACCATTTCCTCGTGAAAGCAATAGTTTATTGCATAGCGGTCTCCATACATACGACTATTTCCCGTTTAGTAGTCTATGGAAATAAACTGCTTATTAAATTTGAATTCATTGGAAATCAGCGAGTTTTCAAGACAAGAAGGAGGAGATGAATTACGCATTTGGGCGAGAAAGTGGTTTTATCAACAGCCAGCCGTCGCTCGCTGAGTGCCTGACATCTCTCACTAACCCTGTCGGTGATGCTTTTCAAAGTTCATCAATCAAGAGCTCGGCGCTTTCACAGTCGACACTGATTCCTCCTCCTTTTGAGCAGACCATCCCCGGCCTGAACCCGGGTATCCACCCACGCCACAGCCGCTCAAAGCAGGCTCTGGGTGGCTGCAGCCCGCTGCAGGCTGCATCCCTGCCCCCGGAGTACCCGTGGATGAAAGAGAAGAAAAGCATCAAGAGAAACCAGACTGCTGCTGCTGCTGCTGCTGCTTCAGCTTCTGCTGCTGCGACAACGGATGACTCCTCGCCACTCTACTTCTCCCCCCAAGGCAAGACGTGATGATTAATAACCTCCATGTAAAAGGCTCCTCATTGTCTGAGGATTACCCCTCCGCAAGGAGCTGAATCCCGGGCCCTGTGCAACGTGGGCGTCCCTTTAAGCCAGTATAGTATTTTGATTTAAGCATGCTTAATCTCATCAAGTAGCTAACGCACTGACTTGTGATGCAGTGTACGAGTGTTAATGTTTGACAGTAATGGGGAGTGATAGATTATTCTTACACGGGCCAGCAGCTGGCATGTTCATTAATCTTCACCCTCCGTCCCGTCCTGTCCACGCAGACCCATCATATTCTGCCTGGGGCCCATAAATCTTCCAAGTCCCGGTGCTTGCTTGCCACAAGTTTCCACCCTTAGAGCTTGTTTTCCACCACTGTGTTGCTGTTTTATTTTTTAACGCCAGCTTTTATGTGATTAAAAGATATATAATCTTAGGTTTATTTTCTTAGGTTCGCCGGAGGTCCCAGAGGGCGGCGGAGGCGCATCCCGGAGGTTGAGGACTGCGTACACCAACACCCAACTTCTGGAGCTGGAGAAGGAGTTTCATTTCAACAAATACCTGTGCAGACCGAGGCGAGTGGAAATAGCAGCCTTGCTGGATTTAACGGAGAAGCAGGTGAAAGTGTGGTTTCAGAACAGGAGGATGAAGCACAAGAGACAGACCCACTGCAAGGAGAACCGGGACAGCGAGGGCAAATACGCGTGCCTGGACGACAGGCCGGAGGACGAGTTTGAGCAGGCGGCGGACGGCAGTGCGGCCGGGACGCTCCTGGAGAGGGAGAGGTATTTCCACCAGAATACCTTGACTTCACAACAGTGTCACAACGGGCACAATGGGGAGAACCAAAGCCCGACTGTTACGCATTTGAACAGCAATGGGAAAAATCTGAAACATTTCCCGAGCGAGGCACCCACTGTTCCTATCTGCGAGTCCACAATGGGCCCGGACAATGATAATTCCCCGGGCCTGGACGTGTCTTTGCAGGATTTCCACGTTTTCTCCTCCTCTTCTTTCTCACCAAGTTTGTCCGATTCAACACAAAGTCCCCTGCCGTTATCATCCGAAACATTTGACCTTTTCTCAGAAACACTCACAACCATCGACCTGCAAAACTTAAGCTACTGAATATTTCAACATGACTTATTTTAATTCAGACACTTGTGTTCGGTTTATACACTTAGTTGTAAAGTTGGGGGGGGGGGGGGGCGTGAATAGATCTCACAAATAAGGTAAGTTAAAGAAAAAAGAACATTTTGCCTATATGGGCAGTGTATTCCGCGAGACTGCAAGAGGACGTTACACAGTTTATTTTTATATGGACATCGACTTTAACTGAGCAGAATATTTTTCTTGAAATAAAACTTTACATTGATTGGAATCAGCGGCGATATATTGTCTTATTTCACAGGAAAAAAGTTTAGAGACCTTATTGATTTTAGGCAAAACATTCTATATTTATTTATTCTATTGGCCATAAGATACAATAATTGTGTTTATGCATAATTCACAATGCTGAACAGCTTCTCACAGTGGGAGAACAAACTGTTTCATTATTAAGCCACAGGATGTGTTTGAAATCCGAGTCTAAGTTAAAAAGACACTATTGATTTTACGAACTTCCCCAAAACGAACAGATGCAGCGAACACAGCACTATGAAATACAAATAAAAAGCAAGTGCAATACATGTTAAATTGTAAATAGTTGCATCCAAGTTTTTAATTTCAAAGGTTTAGTTTAAAGACTTAATTCAACGTGGCCGTGGTTCTGGTATAGACTATAGCCCAGATATTAGTGATTTAGAAACAAAAGAAGAAGAGTCAGTGCCTACGCATGTAAAATCCCAGAAAAAGAAAATTTGCAGTGAGAATTGCCTGCTAGGAGTCCCAGGCCAAAAGCTATGACTTTTCTTGGCTCTCTAATTAAATTTTATTGCCTATAAAACTCACAGCACTGAGAGCGCTTGTTTATAGCCTGATCCGCAATGTAATACAATCTTTTTGAATTAACAATTGCACCTAAATTCTTCTTGTGGTTAAAAAACCTTTTCTTTTTTGTAATTATTTAAGGTTAATTCAAAGCAACCGAATTTATAGTTTTTTTTTAGAACTATAACAAAACGTAGACAATAGAACTATGTAGATATCAGTCAAATAGCACAGTGTTTTTATTTTATTTTTAATTGTTCAAATGTTAATGGTTGTAATTTTATGTTAATGGGTCACACGTCCCATCGTGTCCTTCACTGCTGAAGGAATTCCTCACACCGACCAGTTGAACCTCGGCTCGATGAAGCGCGAATAAAGAAGCCTTTGCCGCAATTTTATTGTATTTATTAAGACACTGAATGTTTAGGAAAAATGATTGATGAAAAGCTCAAGCCGTAGATTGTTCCACGGATCGCATGATTAACAATCACACTGATCAATGATTCTGACCAGAGTCTGCAGGCAACAGGGTTCATTTACAGCCTCGGCATCTCCGCAGTCGTCGTGCTGCTCTCAGGATTGGGTTGTTTGGCCTCAGAGACTCGTAAAAAAAAAAAAAGGTGAAATCCTGAGATAGGAAATTACGCGATGGCTAATAGTTATCATTAAAAAAAAATAAAAAAACAAGGACTAACTAGAGAAATTATGGAAAGCCCAGGAGGCAGGGAGGCAGTCAGATCTGATTTAGTGGTGAAGCCACTGAGCTTATTTTAAATACTGAGACCACACTGTGGTAGAGTGTCGATGTCTGCAGTGTCTACAGGAGTGACCAACCACACATATTCTCACTCATGATGTGTTTATTATTTTAAAAAGGCTCATAGAAAGAAAAGCTGCTAGTTTCTTTCGATGAGCACAAAATAAAATATGTATCTTCATCCTTATTTTCCCTATATATACACATGTTTTTCAAATAAAGAAATGACATAATCGGATTAATGTATTTGATTATGTCATTTCTTTATTATGAATGGTTGTATGAAAGAGTCGACATGCAGTGAGTGGATTGCAAACATGTATGGGGGGGGGGAGGGGGATGGAACAAATCACAAGAGTAGATGAAGCTTTGTGGGAAACTAGATACCATAGTGTGCCAGCAGATCCCTCCCTCAACACACATGCACAAGCACGCATGCGCGCACACACACACACACACACACACACACACACACACACACACACACACACACACACACACACACACACACACACACACACAGGTCAAAGGTCAAGCTAGCTCTCCTCTCCTCTCCAAACTGGGAGGAACTACTGCCGGGTCAGGAGGGGGTCAGGTTTTGAATGACCACAGAGGGTTTGAGGCTCATAAAAGAATTCACTGGCTACTCAGATGACTTTGAACAGGAAGTGACATCAGAAAATGTATACAGAAACAACCATGGGAAAGTAGAATGTGATCTGCGGTTTCATTTTGCATTAAGAAGAGAGGGACATGATTGTCACTCAAAGATCTAAAGGTCTGGTGCTCATTTTCTCAGAATGACTTTGAATAGACAACAAACATGTTAACACTTAATCAAACATTCAAAGCAAAAGCATAAAAAATGCACCACTGCAAGCTGTGTATTCTGCTTTTCCTCTCAAATGGACAAACAAGACAGACCAGAATAGATACAGGACAGATTTGAGTCTTTTCCCACAGTCCTATTCGTGGGGAAAGTCTGTGTGACTGGCAGCACTGACAAACACAACGCTCACCACCTGCAGCTAAAGTAAAAATCCGAAGCTCCTCACACGGCCCCTCCAGAGCTGCACTGACATTTCTGTCTCGTCTCTCCACAACATCAGGATATACAGTTCAAAGGCGCGGCTTTTTTTTTAACCTGGGATGGCTTATACCAGCTGTCAAAAGATGACTAATGAATGACTGGCACCTTTGTAAACAATATGACAAAGGGCTGCTTTAACTGAATACACCAGGAGGCACAGGTTTCACTTGATGTAAGAAGTGAGGGGTTTTCTTTGTTTACGCAGCACCGGTGTGCTGCTTGCATCAGATAGGATGGACAATTGTGTTTGTTATTGACTGTACAATAGAAACTGAGTAAAACTAGTTGCAGGTGATGCTGCACACATTTCAAATGTGATTTAGGAATAAGCCAGTGCAGCACAAGTAGCTCAGACTCCTTCAAACATCCCTGTTGCTCAAAGACAAACACAAACCTGGCACAGGAACCTCCTGAACAGTTTATTTAATTGCCTTTTCAGCTATTAATGATCCCCGTTTAGATTTATAATGTTGACATATTCATAAACCTAAAGTGCTTGCATCATTGTAAAGAAAATACATAAAAGACCCTTACAATGTGTCCAGTGAGTCAGTCACAGCAGGCAGACTTAAGTGCCAGAGAAATACTATCTGGAATCAATCAAAAATATGATCATGCGTTATCCGCGGACTTTATTAGTCTGTAAAGACCCTGTTGCTCCATTAAAGCATCAGCTCCCCGTCATCAGTTGCAGTCAAAAATATATACACACACACAAACGCTGATCAGAGCAATAAACGTCAGTGTGTGTGTGTTGAACAACTGGCGGGTTTGTGTGGTCAGTTATAAATAATTAGCACATTAACTTCCGTATCTCTCAGCTGCTGCTGCTGCTTCCGTATTATCTGAAGTTCCCCCAAGAAAGTCGGACAGTCCATCGCTGCCAGGAACAAACTCAAGAGTAGCTACAATGCGCCCGATTGTCGAGGAGCTAACGTCGCTCATTTCAGGTAAAATACCCCTCAATAAATGTGTACGTGCAGGTTGTTGTGCGTGTTCTTTTGTGGCTTGCTGCACAAAAGACCGGTTTTCAAGAGACCGTTTTGTTAAAGGAGGAAGCGCAGATTCAATATGGATGACTAACCTTTAGTCCAGGTGCATTTAGTCAACACGCCACAGCTACTGCTTTTTCATTAATTCATTCACTCACTCACTCACTCACTCACTGCTGAGAAATATCAACCAACAAGCAGTTGGACGTCAAAGCTGCAAACTGCTGGGTTTTGTGTGCTGTTGTGCTTTGAAAGGTAAGATGATCTCCAGCAGCACTGCTCCACTTGGCTGCCAAAGACAACCGCTCAATCAGAAAGTGTTATCGGATTGCGCGACGTGTTAACCTGGTATTTGTTGTTTAGACCTAGAACATTTCCTCTGTGATGGATTAAAAGGGGAAAATCTAACCAAGAAGATAAAAGAGAAGAGGGATGCCTTCATCAAACGGATTAAAGAGGTCAAATTGGGGTACGTCTGTTTCCCATGTTTGGTTATTAATAAGTCACTTGAGCTAATGTTTAAAGATTCTAATGCAAAATGTGAAAATGGTTAACAACCATCTACTGACTTCCCAACAGTTTCCCACAGGATTTCAAGGACAAAGGTGAGTGTTTATTTTACTCTTTATAATAATCCAAAGGTTACACCAGTGGTACCCATCTTGGGGGTCAGGGCCCACGCAGGAGGTCATGGCATGAATCTAAGGGGTCAGAAGATTAGTCGAATTTATTATAACAGCATAGACCCCTGGAGATGTATCATCTAGTTTTCAAGTGGGTACCAAAAATGACCATTACCCATGTAGAATAAAAGAAAAATCTAATCTTATACACAAAAATACTATTATTTATTATTAGCTTTTTTTTCCGGTAAAAGACTGTACAGTTTTATCTTTTCAGGATCTGAAAAAGTATCCAAAACCATTTTGTAAATCTTTAAAGGATTTGCTCACACCTCCGGAGATGCACACAACAGGTTGGGAACCACTGTGTTACACCATGACATGTACCATTACAACACAGCCCTTTCTGTTGACTCTAGTTGGTGGATATGACTCCGACGATGAGGAGGAAGTTGACAGCAACAACGATGGAGGGTCGCTGCAGTCGGAGCGCACAGACAAGGATGAAGAGGCTTTCGAAGGTAGGTATTAGCCACAAGCCACTTAGCAGACGTCCAAAGTTGACTTGCTAACTGCTAACAAGACGTGGATTAAAGTATTGAAAATTGCATCTTGGCACGAAAATGTACAAATCTTTTGGTCTGCTCCTTTGGAGAAAGTGACTTTGAGTGGCACAATGAGGGAGACATTCCAACTGTAACTTGGCAACATACTTGGGAAGCAATTTGGGGGCACAACTGCTACTCCCACCGCCTCTTTCACCCCACCCCTTTAACAGCTAGAGCATGCTTTATTGCTCTCAGCCACAGTCTGGGGGCTGAAAATTACTGCCACGGCTGTAGTTGGAGGAAAAAAAACATTCTTCAGTATACAGTAGCTTTAACCCTGTACGCTCCGTCGTGGCAAACTATACACGATTTTCTATTTACTTCTTTAAATGGACTATCAGGGAAAATGCTTGTGAATTGGTGATTAAGGGTCTAGGGTTTATGGGCTGTAAGCAGCTGCCAGCTTTATGGCTGCTCTTTCACACAAAACAACTTTGAGACAGCAGTTGAGCATTGAAGTTGCACGCCGCAAGGGCAATCTCCTCCAGTGAGAGGCAAAAACATTGCTCGGTGGAGCCCCCATGGCTTTTGTTTCTTATTTTAACATCAGGCAAACAAATACGCTGTAGCAAAGTTAGTCAGATACCCTTCTGTTTATGACATTTCCAAAACAGATTTTCACTTTTACATATTAAAACACTTGAATCCACTTTGTTGGGTTTCCTGAACTCTTTTCCAGGTGCCCATCAGTCCCCACCTGTAGCAGCTCAGGACCTGACATCTGTCTTTAAAGCGGGATACCTTGAGAAGCGCAGAAAGGGTGGGTGCTCTGCTAATATGTTTAGTTTTTTTTTTTCACTTTTAAATTAGCAATCTACCAAAAATGTATTAATCTTACTTTTTCCACTGGTAAAACATCCATGTGTACAAAAATCAGGATACTGATGCAAACAAAACAACCTCCACCTACAATTATATATTACATGACAAAATAACATCCAAAACAAGTTGATAAGCATTTGTAGGACCCATTATATTATTAAATAAAACGGGACTGTAGGCCATACATGACATGTGATTCATGTTTGTTTTATTTTTGCGATTTTCACATCTTACACATGAATATGCTGTCACTACTGTTCATTTTCCCTCCACAGATCACAGCTTTTTTGGCACAGAGTGGCAGAAGAGATGGTGTGCTCTAAGCCACCATACCTTCTACTATTACGGCAGTGAGAAAGGTACTTCAGTTTCCTTTTTCTCGTCGTATTTATCCAGTCAATTATGAATCACATGCTCTTTGAAAACATTCAAATGGATGGATATTTGGCATTCTACTTTTGTTTCCCAGGTTCTTAACAGCGACATTGCAGTTGTTGTATCTGAACCATTAATGTAGTTTTTAATTTCCTGTAACCAGACAAGCAGCAGAAGGGGGAGTTCAATATCGATGGCTACACTGTCAAAATGAACGGCACCCTACGGAAAGACTCAAAGAAAGACTGCTGCTTTGAAATTTCGGCTCCAGACAAGCGAGTCTATCAGGTGCGCTCGTCTCTCGCTGATGGTTTGAGTCATTGCTGTTCTAAATGTACATCCCAAATTGAAAAACAAACGTGGACTTGAGATCTGCCGTGTTTAAAACCTACCAAGGCATTTGTGTACATGCACTTCATTAAATCTTTATTTTGAAAACCTATTCATTCACTTGACACAGCTGCCTTTTGCAATGGCCCAGCCTAACATGCATATTTAAAAAGCCTAAATGAGTGTTTCTAACATTCAGGCTCTTCCATGTGGAACATTTTACTGTGCATAAATGCAGTATTATTTGTTTATGTTAATTAATATATGTAGAACTCAATATTGCTCTGACTGCAGTTTTCATTCCACTCTTTCATCACAGTTTTGTGCGTCATCAGCGAAAGAAGCGGAGGAATGGGTGAAACAGATAGACTTTGTTTTGAGAGGTTTGAACTGTTTTAATCATAAAAAGCTCATTGTTAAGCTCTGTAAGGTCAGAAACGGCAACATTGATTTCTTTATGAATGTAAAACTAAAAATGAACAAAATTCTCTAAATATCATTGCCAAATAGTGTGTGTGTGTGTGTGTGTGTGTATGTTTGTGTGTGTGTGTGTGTGCGCATAAATCAAACATACTGTATTCCTCTGTTTGTAGATATGACAGGCATCATCCCAGAAGACGAAGAGGAGGACCAGGAAGTGTACGATGATGTTGGAGCGATCGATGATGACATCTATGAAGAGCTCCCAGGTCCGACCACACATTTTATCACAGTGACTGGGATCTGTATTGTCCCACAGGACGTGAACAAATGCATGTCTTTCGTACAGTTTTTTTATTTCATTATTTATTTTCTGCCATTGCATATTTCCCTGTCCAGCAATTATACAGACATTCTTCACCTTTAATTCATAGCACACTCATCCATCAGTATCTTGTATTGTTTCTCCAGAGGATGACGTTCCCACTCCAGCCAAACCTCCTTCAAAGGTAGAGCCAGCGAGCAAACCTGCTCCTCCTGCTGCAGGTACACAGCACAAAACTGCTTTCAATACTGCGTAGATATGAGCATGCGGCGTATTTAGTTTGTGCATTAGAGGGCAGTAACATCCGAGATATATACAGTATATACATACACACACACACACACACACACACACAGAATATAGGACGGGACTGTGATGCACACATTTCCACTGTCACACTTCTTTTTTTTGTGGCTGTGAACAAACTCAACCTTCTGAGCCACAGTTAAGAAGAAGTGACATTTAGAGAGGAAGTGTCTTTTAACATGTGCAACTGAAAGCTAACACAATGCTGGAAATGACTTTTAGCCATGTTGGCCAACTTCCCTTTACAATAAGTGATGTATTAAAGTTCTACCATGCTATCTATTGACACATTCCTATAACACGAGCAAGAACTGAGGGTTGACTCGCCACTAAACGGGAAACATTCCCACTTCAGATCAATAAATAGGCTGAGAGGTGGAAACGTTAACTACCAAGAAACAAGCTGAGCCCTAATTTCCACTACTTACTAGTTTTATACAAATGCTATATAGTAATATTTATACTTTATATGAATATAACTTTTTTGCACTTAACAAAAATCACCATACTTGCAACTTGATGCAATACACACGCTGTGCAAAGGCAAACAAACTTAAAATAAAACTACAACCAATTATTATTTTCTAGTTTAATGTGCAGATTCATAAAAAAAGTGAAAACTGTCCATTTGTCCATCCAACAGTACAAAACTCAAAGAGACTCCCTTTAAAATGGTATATAATCCTCCCAATAGAGAAGCTCAAACCAGAGAACTTTAGGACTTTTTGCTTAAGAAATGTCTTAAACAATGGATTGCTTTATTATTGCAGATGTATGTTCTGTTGATTAAATTATTGACTACTACACAATGACAATGCAAATTAAACTTAACAATACAGCCAGATAATTACTATTAGTGGTTTTCTGAGGGTGTTTCTGGAGTTTCATCTCCACCCACAATAAGTTTTATGTTGTTTCAGCTGTGATTTGCTCCTACATCTCTTTAGTGCATTGCATTTTGGGTGAATAGTGTCCATAAACGGCTCATGCTGACTGTTTTTGAGTATACTTCCTTTTGTCGCTTTGCCAACATGAACAGCATGTGTGAACTTGTCTCACAGGTTTCAATTCTATTTTAGGCTCTCCACTGCCTCCTGTTGGTTTTGCTGAAGACAAACAATCACCGCTGTGTCAGACCTGTACAATTAATGTGATAAAAAAAATTAAATAAAAAAAGTACCTCATTTGCTATCATCCCTACCCTTTTTTCCCTCCAGTTGTTAAGAGCACAGACTACCCCAACTACTACCAGGGCTTATGGGACTGTACAGGGGACTTCCCAGATGAGTTGTCCTTCAAACGTGGCGATGCCATCTACATCCTGAGCAAGGTATGGTTAGTGGAACATTGATTTGTCCCTGAATGAGTGTTCTCTTGACGCATGGTAAAGCCAGGATTAGTTCAAACCAGATGATAATGCAGAAGTTATATGAGGTTTGCAGTCAGAGTGGTTCTGCTGGTCTCAGACCACCTAAAGTGAGTTATTTCTATGCCCTCAGAGAAACTGACTGTTCATATCCTTTACTGGCAGCACCTGGCCTACCGCCTGGAGGTGGTCGGCTGATGGTAAGAGGCAGACTGGGCTAGGTTATCTCTGGCACTGTGATGGGGATTAGTTGTGTCACAACGGAAACTGTTTTAGTGCTGTTGGCCGAGGCTGGGTTTAGCTGGCACACAGCGCCATTCCATCACTTCCATCTGGACTGTTTCAGCGCGCTGCCGCTGCTGCCATGCCAGGCAGTGAGCAGCCCTCAGCCCACACACCTCTCAGACATCTCTCTCACCTCGCCAAATAGGAATGTGTGTTCTCAGGAAACCCAGGCTCACTCCGGCACTCTATTCAGAGCAGGTGAGGACGTGTAGTGGACGCACAATTTCCGAGGCTTGTCGCCTAGGTGTGGGTGCCAGGTATTGAGAACTAAGGGGCCGTTCTTTACCTTTATTATGTAACTAAACAGGAGCCCTTTTGTGCTTAACTGGTTCATTTGAATGCAAAATTGGATTTTGTTGGGATACTTTTAACAAGCTTGTTTTTGAACATCACACAGCAAGTTAGTCATGATATTTCATACTGTAAGTGGACCCTGTGGTTTGGGTAAGAAAACAAAAAGGTGTGAAATGTGCACTATCTAGACTGGCTATATTTCCTGTCTGGGTTGGTTTCTATGGAGAATGTAGTCAACTGAGACATACTGTTGTCAATTGGCCAGGTCAGTTTCCAGATTCAAGTCTGCCATCTAGTGGCACCTGAAAGCCAAGTCTTAAAACCCTGCATTTATAATTTTGACTAATAATTCAATTTCTTGAATTCAGAATGTAGTCTGCCACTTGGTCATTTCATTCATAGATATAATAGTTTATAACATGTCAAAAAATGCCCATTAAAATTTGCCAGACCCTGAGGTGACTTGTTTAGATTTTTTGACTAATCAAACAGTACAAAATCCAAATAGGAAGGCATCACATTTTCACATTTGAAAAACAGAAGCAAATGTTTAGCATTTTTGTTTGATAAATGACTTAAAAAAATAACAAATGCACAAAGCAGACAGTGCTTTCAATGCTCAATGGCCAAATGCCTGTTTATTACTCCCTCTTCGTGTGCGGAAAAGAGACCAAGAATCAAGTTGCCCTATTACTCAGACTGGGAGTGCCATTAGCTGAAACCTTGGTGTTGGGGGTTGTGGCCTGCTGCGAGGGCAACGACCATAAAACCTGTCTGGACTGCAGTAGCCAGCTGCAGCTAAAGGGACAGTCGACCCCCCCCCCCCAAAAAAAAATCACTCCCTCCTCCACCATTCTCCTTTTTCCTTTTTCCCTTTTCCCTGCGTCCCTCCCCCATTCCACAGGCCAGAAATAGTTGTAGTGTTACAGCTGCGAGACCCCCCAGTCAGGACCTGGGTGTTGATTATAGGGCCTGACTGGGAGTGAGGGAGAGTGTGTTGTCCGGATGTGCTGCGCCCCCCGCCGCCCCCTTGAAGTCACAGCACATAAAACTAATCGAAAGATGTAACATCTCACTTAACTTAAGTGGCAAGATGGGTTGATAAAATGTTAAACCCTGACCAGACATGTTTGCTGTCGCTGCTGTTGTGCCTGCAGATCTTTTCACATTATCACTTGTACAATTTGTGCTTTTAAACTGATGCATCAGCTGTGCTGTGTTATTTGGTTGAAGTAATCAAATTATAGTAGTATTATCAAGTTTAGGGCATTAGTGTTAATGTGTGTGTTGTCACAGTGCGTGGTGTCATTAGTCGTCCACAGTTGACTCTCGTGTTGTGTCCCACGCTCACTCAAGCGCGACTTATTTGTCAGCCACAACTACACAATGAGGTGTTTTTCAAAGGCTAGCTACAGGAAGTCATAACGTGTGCACACACTCGTTCTCACACTCTCTTACACACACCTCATGTCAATCCACTGCACTGTCCCTAAGGCTTTTGAAACACCATTTTAATCATGTGACATTTTCCGCTCGTTTCTTCCAATGGTTAATTCGCAGTTTATAATTTAGGTGACTTTTTTTTTGTGTATTCATGTTGTGACATGGACAGTAAGTCAGGCACCTTTTTATCTGACACGGTGAATGGCTCATCACCAGACAACAGCCATCACCATTGTCATTGTAATCTTCCTGGGTCTAACACTACCATATGATTACTTATGTCCATTACTCTCTCCCGGGAATAACTGGACACAGATGTGGTCCCTCCTTGTGCCTGAGTTTTGGAATAGATTTGAAACATTGTGCAGGTTCCTCATCCTTCAACCTTGTCAGAATGTGATCTCCAGCGTTGATTCATGGCCTGGAAAGACTTTGATGTGAGGTCAGGCTCTTGGTCAAAGAGAGAGAGAGGGAGAGAGAGAGCAAGAGAGAGAGAGAGGGGTATTCTCCTCTCTCAGATCTCTCCTCGCAGTGTCCTCCTCACATCTCAGCATGCTGACAGCCATTTGGAGCTATTACTTGTCATGCTGTGACGGATATATGGGTGACGTGCTCTATGCACACTGAGGGTTGTTTGTGTGGAGTGGAAGAAAGTGTGTGCAGTCTCCAAATTGACAGCGGGTAGCGATGCAGGACCGGAAATGTGAGGTTGTTGATGTAGGATGTAGTTGTAGATGTGTGTTGTTTTGGAGGTGGAAGTGAAAGGAAAGCAGAAGAGATTTTGTGAATTGGTAACAGGTAATGGTGATGAGAAAACTGCTTACAGCCAATAGTGGTGAGATGACAGGAAATAAGGTCTGGGAAAGCTGGGGAAACCTAAGCTTTGTGGTGTAACGATTAATGTTGATACAAACTCCATTTAAACAACTGTCTGCTGCTCAGTGATGATGACTTGAATTAAAAGAGATGAGGAAATGTGTTTTCTCGACACTCTTTTCATCCTCTGTGTTTCCGCTTTGTCCCGTTTCCAGGAGTACCACAACTTTGGCTGGTGGGTCGGAGAGAAGAATGGATGTATAGGAATTGTCCCCAAAGAATACCTGATGGAGCTTTATGCTTTATAAATGCAACCCCATGTAAGTAGCTCGGATCTCATGACTCCATCAGACAAGTTTAATTTCTTATACTTGTTAGCTCAGCACAAAACTAAAGCATAAAAATATCTAACTAGAATAAATACACTATATTTTAACTGGTACATTGTGTAATTTTCAGGATCATTCCCTCTTGTATCCACTGGAAGAGACTGATGGTTGGATAAAAAGATTTTAACATCACTGAAATGCATGTTTGAGAGTATTTTTCTACAGTATCTGCACTTTGCGTGGCTTGTTTGTGTTTATTTTCTATCCATCCAAGATGTAGTTTTTTCACCATTTCATGCTCAGCTTTTGGCAAATTTGGTATTTGCAAATGGCAAGATGAATAAAGTTTTAAACATATCTGTTCTAAAGATCTGTTGTATCGGATTTTTTTTTTTTATCTGCTAGTTAAGCCACAAGGTGGCAATAGAGTCTCTTCAAAGGTCATAGAGTGACTGTGACAGAGATGCTCAAGGCAGAAATACCACACCATGCCTTTTTTTATTTTTTTATTTTTTGGTTACCTCCAGACACAAATGTTTACAGACTGAATTAACAAGAGGCAGGAGGACGAAGGTTAACAGCAGAAATTGATTAAAAAAAACCCAGTGTGATGGAGTATTTTCTAGAGGAAAGAAGTAATTAACATGCATAGACATAAGTAATAAGTGCATTTATCAATAATATTTCAGCCTACTGAATCACATTGTTTGCCATCTGTAATGCTGTGATGTGAACATCAGGCCACTGTCAATATCAAATGTGTGCACACCAAATATATGTACACAACCTCCTGGATAAATAAAACATATTTTTTTCATTTGGTCAGCACTTTTGTTGCAAGCTTCAGAGGGACACTGGGTTTTTTTTAATTCATTTTTTTTTACGGCACCTGAGAGACTTTTCTGGGCAGAGGTTCACAACGTGGCAGATGGTTGGCCTGAGTGAAACGTCTGAGGTGCACTAATAAGACAGCCACCCACACAGATAGCAGGGATGCTTATCACCCTCTGAGGGGCTGTTTGACAGCAGTTCGAGGTGGCGTTTGCTGGGCATATCCCGCCGAGGTTACAGGCGTACTGTACATATCTTTTTACAGTCTCCTCACTGAAATACTAAAGTTGTACTAGAGTTTTATCTCTCAGGCCAATGTGCTCCTTTTTTGGTTTGCTGCAGACAAAAGGGGCCATCTCAAGGTTGCAAGAAAATGGGAGGGAAAATGCTGCGTTCATTAACCAATAATTCACTGTATCTTTTTCTCCCTCTTCCCTCTATTTTTTCCCTTGCTCCTGTCTCTCTGTTTTGTTCCTGTTGAGTGATGAGCTAGTCCTCTGTCCTCTGGGTGACATTCAAAGCCAACATAAATCTTGCTCTTTACGGTACAGTGCAGCGATAAAGCCTCTCTGCTAATTGGAGATGTAATGAATTACCATAATTAGTTATTGAATATACTACATTGGATACAGAGAGGCAATGCTTTGTTTTAGGGCATATATGCAGTGAAACCGTGTGATAGTCAGTGAGTGGAGATCACCAAATAATATTTCTACAACATTACTGACCATGTCTGAATGTGTGTAATTCCATCATTTAGGCAGATTATGAAGCACCTGTGAAACATGTTGTGGTGTTGATGTGGAATTGTGGACTTAATACATAAACACTAATATTTCTTGACTGCTGACATAGCTTGGTATTTCCCCCTAAGAGTCCTTCTTTTAGTGTAAGGCTATGGGTTAGGTTGCCAAACGCAAGTAAGGCTAAATATTGCCTCTCATTTTTATGTGCCAATAAAGGATTTTCTTAATGGATGTCAACTACCCCCCACCCCCACCCCCTCCGTTAGATTTGGACAGCCATATTTGCAGAATATACAGGTTCTTTTATTGCAATTTAACATCAAGATATAATGTTTCATAGATAAATGCCACTGTGCCATTAATCCAGTGAGCACTAAATTACACTAATGATACCAGAATATCACTAATTAATACTTGCAACCATAAAGATGCACTTTTTTCGGCCAAATATATATAAATTGAGCTGCTGAGTAATAATAAATAAAATAAGATTTGCTGAGAAAGATGATGGAAATATAAAACAAATTTCCCTTCGGGACAGAATACATTCAGTCATTTTATAGTGACAATTTAGTGCTCAGGTGTGTTAATTCCTACACAGCCTAACAACTATATCAGACGTTTCTCATTTCCAGTAGGCAATAATTTGATGTTCATCCTCTGTTAATGCATATCTCTAAGGACAGTATCGGTTCACTAATATCCCCGTACTCACAGTGATAGCTGCTCATCCTCGTTGAGTATCATGTGCCATCACCATTTTATACCATCACCCCTGGTGTTGGTGAGAAGGCTAAAGACTTGATCTATACCACTTTAGAGAGGTAATCTTGATCAAGCTGTCAGCTGTTTCTGCTGCTCTTTAACCGGGTCACTCCACCGTAGATCACACCACAGCTTCATAGAGAGTTTCTGTCAGGAATAACACTGCCTTATTTATGTGGTATCCCCTGGCATTTTGCAGGAAATGTATTACCTCTCCAACTGGCCCTCTGTCAGCATTCCATTAAAGCCTCTCCCCACTGGTCTAAATCTTAAAATCTGAAATAGACACTTTTTAAATGCAAGTCACTCTTAATTGAGGTCAGTTTCTGCTGACATAACTCACGGCAGCTGACAAATTAAGGTTTCCTCAGCTGCCTTATGACATTGTGAGAAGACAGGGTGTGTTTAAAGTGAAAGCTAACGAAGATCATGACAGGCCGCTCTGAAAATTCATATTTTTGGGATTTTAGGTTTCGGATTTTCATTCCTTTCAGTGATTTGTCAATATCTAAGGCGTACTATTATGAGCTGCAGACCAGGGTAAGTGGCAGGCCAGTAAATATGGGTCTTGACGGGTCATTTATTACAAGCACCATACCCACCTCTCTCACGTGTTATCAGTGCCTGTCCTTCTTAATTGCCTCCTGCGAGCTGCAGACAGTGATGACCCAAAGACCTGTATGTCTCAGGAGCTGGAGGGGAGACCCATGTGGCTCCATCGTCTGAAAGTCCAGATCCTGGCCTTGAAAACATCACCTACAACCCCCCAGAGTGTGCTACCATCACCACACCATCATGTCCTATCTGAAATTTGATGCTGATGGAGGTGCTGTTGCCGCAGAGGGGCTCTCGTCATCTCTCTCACTTAACTGTATGCATCGCTGTTACAAACAGGTCTCATGTTCCGGAGTGTGGGGTTGGAGGTCCAGGCTGTCAGGCTGGGTAGAGCTATGTGCTGACATATCATTCAGAATAAATCAAGCTTATGAAAGTGACAGGTGTTTGTCCACCTGCTATAAACATCTCCCACGCCTCTCTCCTGCTCCATCTCATCACAGATTATTTACAGGGATCCGGCCTCCGTACTTTGGCCCTGTTTACTCTCTGACTGTGGCTCTAATATCAGATCAGCGCCCTGCCCCTGATTTATTCTACTAGTTAGTGAGGTGAGTAATGACCCTAGATGGTCCGGGAGGGTAGTTTGTAATCAGGGAAGGTCAGAGATGCCAGAGATGCTCTAACTGTAATTACAACCCTCTCCACATTGTACCTCTTTACACCTCACTGCAGCTGACTGCCTGCAGCCTGTGCAAACTGATCACTCCTATCTCTCGTTCCTTCTCTTTTCCTCTTCTACCCCCCACAGAGTTAGATGCCCCTGGTTGTATTGACCCCACATTCAGGTGTAGGTCCCATTTCAAATGTCAGCTCTTAATATAGAAGCTTTTTTGTAAGACAGCACCACGACAGAGGAAGTAAAGGTATGATGGTTTAGTTAAAGGAGCTTGATGAGCCAACTGAGTCACTGGATAGCTGATTGCTGCCATCACTCCCACTTAATGTCAGCTATGGTATGTGTCCAAGCACAAGGCCTGCCAAGCTAACCCAAGCTAATTTAGGGCCCAGGGTGCACGTGGAGCTGCTCGTCAATACAGAGTGACCACGCAGATGGAGTGGACAGAATAACATACATCATCACGGCCGTGGACACCAAGGTAATATGCTCAGTATAATTTCAGGGAATATCAGGGGTTTAAACAACCAGAGGAGTTTACATTCTACAGTTGCACAGAAATTACACATGTTATTGCCTGATTCACCCTCCAAATTTCATGAATTGGCCAATAACACATCTCAAACAATTCTGTGGGGAGAGCTTTGACAAGACATCCAGACAATCGTGTTGGGAGTTAAAAATAGCAGATTATATATTTGAATGCTTGAATTAATACACATAATAATAATTGACTAATACATTTGAGGAACATATTATACATTGTTGCAGACAGTGTTAGAAACTGTACAAGTTCGTTTTCTATTCATTGAGGCATTTATGTAATTTTCTTTGCCCCTCCTGCAGTGACACTGCAATTGAGCCTACTTGGAAATAATAATGGTGAAAACTGCACTATTTGACATTATATAAAGAGGTTGGAATTGCCTTTTGAAATGTGAAAATCTCTTTTACTCTCGTTTATGCTTTTCAATCATGTTTTTGAGGAGCTTCTTGCTCCTTTGTTTGTAGGTTTGTTGTGATACTGGCTCAACAGAAGTTGAACCTTTCAGATACACATGTATTTATACAGGAAGTCCTTGAGGGCACACAGATGAACTGCATTTAACTAATTATGTGACTTTAGACCTATTGGCTGCACCAATTTAGGTGTGTCCTTGGGCAACTTAGGTGTTTTTGTATTTTATATCTTTAATTCATTTAGATC
Organism: Nannoperca australis; assembly: GCA_036023655.1. NCBI lineage: Eukaryota > Metazoa > Chordata > Actinopteri > Centrarchiformes > Percichthyidae > Nannoperca > Nannoperca australis. Next base: position 23,307 of record JAVQJD010068632.1, read on the forward strand.
ACGTTACAAAGATCTGTTTTCACTTTGACATTAAAGAATATTTTTCTGTTGATCAAAAATATAAATGTGATAAACATAATAAATATATGTAACCAAGAAGACTGTGAGGAGCGGTTTGAAAGCACCAAAAGCTAATAAGCAGATCATTGAGTTTAAATTGTTTTGGTTTTATATACTGTTCCCAAAGGTCAAGAATAAACTTCCTGCTCAAATTATGAAACATTTTCAAAACCACATGTTTAAAAATGCTGATAAACTTCTGTCCAAGACTTTATGTGTATTAAACCAAATTTGCAGAATGTCAGACATTCTGCTTTGGCGGTCCTCATCATTTTATATACATATTAATGAATTTGACTTGGCTCTGTTAAGATACCATGAATGATAATGGTGTGAATTTAGGATACTCATTACATATGTATTACATGAATAGCAGGTGGGGTAATGTGAGTAATTTGTGACTATATGAAGACACTGGGATGATGGACGGTGTCTGGAGAAGACAAGCTGAGCCGGCCAGTGGATCTACTGCAGAGTAAGGAGAATTTAGGCTCGTCATAAAAGATTTCTCCTTGCCTCTTATTTCACTTCGACATTTTTATGTTTTTTTTATTTTCTACCTCATTGCAGCCGTGAGCTGCCTGCTGATTTACACACACTGCCAGCGAAGCACAGAGGCCTTAAGAGACGGTGCCCCCTACCCCTCCATGTTTCCCCCTTTGTTTCTCCACTCTCTGTTACTGCCACCACCAGGCCTCTCTCCATCCATGGAGCTGGATCTGACCAAAGAGCTCCCTCTCTACTTGTTCCTCATCTCTAACAAGACATTGGTCTGTCTGGGTTGTTATTCACACACGATCTTGTGACACACAGAGGGGCTGTTCCCTTGTGCCAAGACACACATTCATATAGGGATGAGCAAAATGTTATAACACTTCATTTATTACACTCCTGTCTGAGCTCATTTACAACCTTTTGGATCCTGTTTGTACGCTATGCATGTGAAGATGTGTGTTTTGTTTGTGAATATATACAAATATAGACGGCAAGTGCAGACATCAACTTCCTCCTCCATTTGTTTTCAGCTGTACGCTCCAAAGGAAACACATCTGATTTTACACCATATTATTTCAGGAAATTTTAAAGCAGTGGCTTCGACTTCCCTTTTCCCCCTCAGGCCCATGTGTTCGAGGCAGAGGAGCTGCTTTCACGGTGATCAGCCCTGATTCCTGTTGATGAGAAGCTGTTGCTCGCCTTGGTACAGTGATCACACCCGTTCCCAGTAATTGCTACATCCATGCACCAAAAGGCGACAGCATGTGGAGGGGAAATGGCAGGTATAAGCCATGCAGAACCGAGGAAAGGTAGGTTGTTGGGTTTGATGAATGATGGATCGTTCTTAAGTCAGCTTGTTTCCATCTGTGGCAATTGGGTGACAAAGAAAAATGTTTCAGCCTTGAGAAAAAAGTATTTTTCCACCAGATTGAGGCAGGTGTTAGGATATAGGCTTGGCTTTTGAGCACACACACACACAGACACAGCTACAAGGACAGATGTAAAGTCTGAAAAAATCATTTTTTGGCTGTCAGGTTGGGAAAGTTTTGTGGCCCTCAGTAAATCAGCGCTCAGTATTGGCATGAGATGTGGGAGACCTTGAAAAATGTTCAGAGCTGATGCGTATGTTATTAACAATTCAATTAACCCCAGGCTTCCAGATCATTTACCTTGCTCCTTCATCTGCCCCCTCGTGAATGTGATTGTCTGGCTGTATAACAAGCTTCACATCCGTATCGCCAGCCTGTGCCGTTATCATGTGGCTGTTGTTTGTGTATCATTCCTTTAGGTCTCATCCCCTATCTATTGGCAGTGCAGCTGGCCTTCTCTGATATTGACTCATCCTGGATCCACTGAGTTGCAGGCAAAGAGATTTAATATCTGAAGTGGTGCTGAACTCCTATTGCTACTAATGGATTCTGTATAATGTGGCACTTAAAATGCATGAGCAGCCTCTGATTTATCTGTAATTTGCCTCTACTGGAGCATATCTCCCTCAATACTTCCATTTGTTTTTGGCTCTGTGCATTCTGCTCAGTAAACGAATCCTGATTGGGATTTCATATTGTTACATTTGAGTTTTACAATTTGGTTCTTTCCAACGCATAAAATGGATTTGAGCTTTTTTGTGATTCTGTGTTAATTACACAACAGAGGCAATAGTAAGTCAAGCGTGAGATCACAGAGCTGTCGCTGCAGAAAGACATGCTGACTTTGTCTGACGCAGATGGGCATCTCCCAGAGGGGCCATTTTCCTTTATCTTATCTTCTTCTATTTTATATGTTAAACAATAAGCAAACTAATTTGATTAAACTGAGCAAATGCATTTGTGGAAATATTGAAAACAAATGCTAGTTTAACTTGATCTTGATCAACTGAATAAATGTGGTTAAATCTAAATAAAACCCACCCTGAAAACACAGATTTCACTCACTCCCTGTGTTTCACTTTATTTCAAGTCAAGTCAGGTCAATTTTATTTATTTGGGCCTAACCTAATATCACAAATCACAGATCTGCCTCAAGGGCTTTATAGTCAGTGCAGCATACGATACCCTCTGTCCTTAGACCCTTGATTCAGATAGGGAAACAAACCATTTTAACTCGAGGGGGGAAAAATTGACCATTTAGACTGTATATACTTTATTTACAGTCTATGATTTGACCTCTTCTGGTCACGCAACATGGAGCAGGAAGCTGTTAGCCAATCGCTCTGATGGGTTTAAATGTGTCAGTGTTGTCATGGCAGCAGAGCTGCACTGACAAGCTACAGTGGCTCAAGGTTAACAGCCAGTGGACCAGAGTCACAGACCGTCAATACTCCCGGACAGGTCAGACTAAAAACAGCAAAATAAATGTTCAATCCACTGGACTATGAGCAGCAAACAAGGCTTTGTTACAGAGACCCGTTAGCAGTTGCTAAGCCGTGTCTGGAAACTCATTGACATATGCATTTGTGAGACAACAGACAAGGCAATGTCTTTGTAGATACCCAAAACCCAACAAAATCACTTCTGTATTATGTGACATACTGTACATTTTGAGCACGTTTAACAACTTCTTACATTAGCTGCCCCAGGGTTATAATGTTGCCAGGATTTAAGAAATACTCAAAAATGTTAGCTAAAATGTATTATTACTTGAAATGTGTATATTTAGTTTATATTCAGTTAACTGTTCATATATATATATATATATACACACACACACACATACACACTCACATACATTGGGAAAAGAATGCTTCAAAGCCTTCTCCACACCACCAGGAATACTGGAGAATTATTTATTTATTTATTGTAAATCAAGTCAATCCTAAACATATTTAGTCTAAAACACTTGATTTGGCTCATGAAATACCCACAATGTATATGTTTTTAATTGTAGAATTGAACTCCTCCAAAATTCCCATGTGAACAACTGAATATAAGCGACATTGTCATGACACATCTGCCAGCGTGAATGCAGACAGTGGAGCAGCTAGTGTTGTATTTCTAGTTGTCATTGAAAAATGACATACAGTATTATTGTAAAGTGATAAATAAATAAATACATCTCATGTGAGTTGCTTCTTTGATAAAACTGCTAAAATGATCTTCTGAGAATGTTTTATGCAGGAAGACAAGTCAGATTTGCACAAGAAGCTAAAAATGAATTCATGGAAATTCATCAGTGAGAGATTGTCAGAATACTGTTAGACTCAATCGTATGACAAGTATGGCTTTCCACATTCCCACATCTGTGTAAAAATGCCCTTACTTCAACATTCTGAGTGGATTTTCCGGTTGTATTAGAGGCATAAACCTCTTTTGAATATCCAGCTAAAGCAAGCATCTGCAGCACTGACAGCTTCAGTGCATGTGTTTGAAGGTGCAGGGAAATGCTGCCCCTCACTGTTAAGCATTGACAAAGAAGACACATGTATATACCGCATTACTATATGTGGATACACATGAACACTCATCCACCCACACATCTTCATAGTAGACGTCCCATCCCCCAATTTGAGTTTGTGGGCTTTCCCACTGTCCAAACTGTTCTGCTGCTCAGAGCAGAGCAGGTCCGAGGTGACGCCGCTGCACCTCTCTGTTCCCTGCAACACCAGCCTATTGTCTGCTCTGAATGTATAATGAATATCACAGCCACAGCAGAGAGACAAAGCTAATCTAATTAGCTGTGCAGATATGTCAGTTTGCCGTCACTCTGTTTAGTGGTCATTACCTCTGCATAAGCATGATACTGCTCACTGTGGGAGCACATGTATGTATTGAGCACACACAGAGAGCCGGGACTGTAATGAACAGGCTGATATAAACACAAAGCGGGCGAGACAGATAGGAAAAGGTGACTTGTCAGTGCAGCTGGCATGTTGTTCAGCAGGGAGCAACGTAGGCTGTCTACCTGGTAGCCCTCTCAGACAGGAGCGAGTCCATTGGGATCCCACAGGACCTCCTACCAGCCGCACACCTGACAGGGGGGCTTTCTGAAAACTCTGCAGAGATCCTATTACATGTCATACTGCTAAGCACTACAGTGGCCACCAGATGACAAGCTTCTCAAACCTTTCACTTAATTAGGAGGGGGGTAGTTCAGCCACAGAGACAGACATCGGGCTGTCACTACTGAAGATATTGCATTGCACTGTGTTGCGTCTGCACACATCTGACAAAATACACCTTGTGAATGACCATAACTCCTGATACTCTGTTAAGCGTGTTTATGAAGTAAATATGCACAGTTAGAGCATATGGTCATGGAATAAGTGAATAGGCCTGTACAAACAGATGGATGTAACAACACTGCCATCCTCAGGTAAATTGCTGCTACAACTTCATAGACATGCAGAGAGAACATACACAAGTACTAAAAAAGGTAAATTTTTATTACTATTTACTGTACATGTTTCTAACTGAAATGCCTCAATGAGAACACAATAGATACTATGACTCTTTTATGAGTAAAATAATTAGGAGAAACCACGTAGACAAAAATGCTGTGTGACAGGGTAACAGGCAAATATGTTCCTCTCAGATTCAAAAGTTTCTGCCAGTGATATGATGAAAATGTTTTCATGTAGAACCAGATGAGCCGCAAAGGGGTTCCTCTTGGCTGGTTCCCATGAGATCAAGTGAAGCTGAGCTCTTCACTTTGTTTATTGCCAAATCCTTAATCCGAGGCTCTGGATCTCTACACTCTGAGCTGAAATCACAGAGACAAGAAAAGGGGATGGAAAGTGATTTAAATTGTATAATTTAGGGTATGAAGCAGAGGAAGTTCTCATATTATCTGTCCTAGAAAATACATCAGTGAGTGTATACTTTAAAGCATATTTTGCCTTACTGCTGACAAAGCAAATACAAAAACAATAAAAAGATGGGTTTTTTTTGTGGATTTGAGTGGAGAAAGCAGAACATTATGATACCTGTCTGAGTCAGAGTCACAGGACATGCTGAGGTCCTTCTGCAGATCCTCTTCAGAGTGGAATCGCCTCAGGCCACAGCACTGGACCGCCTGCGCCACAGAGTAGTGGGTCCTTCCAGCAGCACAGGCCTGCATTTTAGACATGCTGAGCTGTGACTGCAGGAAAAGATGCAGGCAGCTGTCAGACAACAGCAGAGGGCTCTGGAGGATCCTGAAGAAAAGGGACAATGAACCAAGTAGATAGTTGAATACAGGGTGTCGTATTTCTTGTTGATGTAAAACCCCACATTGCATGATGTGGCCTGGTGTTCCTGAAACAGTGATGTAAAAGTTGTGTTATGTTTGTGATATAGTATGTCAATGTTCTCGATTATTGATCTGTGAGGTCATTCTTACTGTTCCAGAAACTTCTGGAGCCCTTTCATCCGCTCAGTGATCTGCTGGGCGTTGTTCAGGCTGAAGAAGGGGTTCTTTGGGGGCAGCTCTGGTAACTGGACCCTGCCAAAGACACAAACACACCCTAAGAATGACAGGAGTGCAGACTACCTTTAACTTTGAACAAACGGAAAGAATTGTTTTTGCTCAAATTGTCGTTAAATTGACTTACATTAGCATTGAATTCGATTGTAGCTTCTGCCTGAGCCATACAAACTCACTGTACCTCCTTCTCACACATGAGGTCTTCTTGGTGAAGAACACGCTGTTGGTCTAAAACAGGACACAAGTGTGAGACACATCTTACAGTAGGCTCCACTATTTAACTGCAGAGATTAAAACATAATTTAATCATTTTACTTACATGTAAACAAATTTCGTAGTCTATGTAGGCATGCCAAAAGTCATTCTTTTGTATCCGCGGGTCCCGCACCCAGACACTGATGACCTGCTGCATGGAGAAGGCAGGAGAGACACTAATGCACTTTGTGAAAAAGGGGAAGTTTTTATTGGCATAAAGAGGAAGTGCAATGAGCAACACTGCAAGAATGAGGATAGGAAAATCCCAACAAATATCCTTTATTGCTCAGGACAAGGCAGTACCAGAATTTGAAGCTCCTGAACTCAACATGTGACAGTTCAGAGGCCTTTTTTTTTTTGTAACTATGCAACCTCTTTTATTAATGTAATCAAAAATAGAAGTTAACTGCAGACCTACCTGATTCACAGCATTTTTCATTTCTTCTCTCATAATCCACAAAGTCTTATTTGAATCTCAGTAACGTCAAGTCAGCCAGACAATGCTGTGCCTAGCACGGGCCAGTGCCTTTTATTTCCACTTTTATATTGTCCAGGAGCAAAGGTCACAAGACTGAGATAAGGACATTCCCATAACTGCTGATTACTACACAGCAGAGCTGACATGACATGTGCCTGCATGACAACAGATCAATTTATTAGTACTCATCACTTTATTGCTTATTGACTGTCTGTTAGAATCAGTCAAAACAAATGCAATGGCATAGCTAGTTTTTCAACTGATTGGTGGAAACATTGGTTTAATTGATTGTCCTACCTCGTGATTTTTCATGTGACAAATATGACATTAACAACACTCCAAGAGAAAGGCTTCACAAAAGGTTTCCTTTATTCACAGCGACTTCACAGATTCATGGTCAACAGTTACAGTAATTCAGTAGCAGGTGTGTTTTAAGAGGTTTAAGGTTCAGCTGAGTGCCCCATAACAGTCATGGGAGATATGTTGAGTCAGGACAGTGACAGTGCTGAATACAGGTATCATGGACATGGACCTGTGTAATTACTGGAAGACAATGCCCGGCATAACTGGACAGTCTCATATCTAAAAGTGCAACATTTAACAATCGTAGTAGCCAGCACAAACGCTATTTTTAATGTACGTAAATCTCAAAAGCTATCCTTTAGAAATATGACCGTTAGAGTAATTCTGCCAGGACTTATATTTTTTAAAACTCAACAATATTGTCGTCCAAATTCAATACAGAGGAGAAGAGAACATTTGGTACTTACCAACTGATTGGAAATTTGGGGAAATTTCTCGTGGGCAAAATTTTTTCACAACATTTACATCAATCACAGGGGTCATACAGAGACACAGTGAGACACAGTAAAAGCTGTGGCTATAAACACCTCACACAATACAAGTTCAAACAACAAAACATTCGAACAACAGGTCTACAATCTTCAGCTCTAACTACAAGCTACATGGACTGGAGGTACGGACTGGACAGCCACGATCCTTGTAGCTACACAGCTAAATTACTATTCAACAATAAAAACAACATGTCCACAGTGATTGTGTCTGCTTACACAAGACCAAAGCTGCTACAGGTTAGTCTGACCTCAATTCAGCTGCTCTACACAGAGGTCAGTTTTAGTCTCCACCGCGGTCTCCACAAAAAGGCACACAGACCTCATTGAGCACCTCAAATCCGTCCCCGCTGAGGATGTGGAGCACCTGCCAGAAGTTGAAACTCTACCTGCAGCAGAACGTATAATTTCACACAGTGTGCCTCTAATGTCAGCTGGAGGAGGACACTCGATGGAGGTTAGACTAAGCTTCAGGTGAGAGCACAGCTGTTTTATCAGTTTACCTCTGCATGCGCGCACACACACACACACACACACACACACACACACACACACACACACACACACACACACACACACACACAC
>JAVQJD010068633.1:0-10826 GCA_036023655.1 Nannoperca australis
CTTGACTCTATTTTCTATTCATTTCACAACGTATGGTGGTGAATAAGTGTGACTTTTCATGGAAAACACAAAATTGTTTGGGTGACCCCAAACTTTTGAACGGTAGTGTATATATTTAATTATTAACAGCTCAGGTCCATTCCAAGTAATCTAAAAATAATGTTTTGGGGCAAATTAAACATATCTTAACATGTTGTATAGCTTATATTTAAGTTTGTTGGGAAGAACAGTGTTTTGGAATAAAATCTTGGGGAAAAAATGTTTTGTAAGTTTTTATCCGATTCATCGATTAATCGTAGAAATAATCGACAGATTAATCGATTATCAAAATAGTTGTTAGTTGCAGCCCTAATTGACAGTGTCTTTAAACTCCAGAAGGTGGAGAGGGTTCAGGAGAAAACACACAGTTAAGCAGGAGCATGGTCAGAGCAATTTTCTGCCAAAGTGACTGTTGTGCTCGCAAACTTTTTTGTCCATGTACTCGATGCCTTGTGGCAGTGCTCAACAAAAAACAGTCTGTGAGCTCTGCTTTTTAAGTAGTAGGAGAATATTTATGCTCCATCTAGTTGTTCTAAAAAAAAAACTCCACACACATCTATACATAATATACAAAACATAATCAAGCTCCCCTATCTCAGTTGCTGGTGGAGTTGGTGGACATGGTCAAAGGAGGCAGCTCCTCACAGGCAAAATAGTCCTTCAGGGGAGCGAAGAGGTGACGGATGACCGGCACACTCCACGCCTTCCCCAGCACCTTCTGCCTCTGCTGCCGGTTCATGTTCCTCACGTCGGTGTAATGTTTGGGGAAACCAAAGATTCTGGGGCAGAATAAGGGAGAAGGCCCATATCAATCGTTGAGTCCCATCAGCATAAAATTAATCAACTACTTTGATAAAAAAACAAATCTCTGGTTCCAGCATCTTATATGGGACTATCTTCTGGTTTTATTAGTCGTTAATGACAGCAAAGCAGATATCTTAAGGTTTTGGACTGTTGTTTGGACAAAATGGAGACATTTCAGCTTACACTTACATTGTAATAAACATTTCCCACTGTTTTCTGATGTTTTATAGACCAAATGATTAATCTGTCTGCAACTGTCAACAACAGGAGCAGCACTTTGTGATGCAGGTGACACAAATAGGAAATCCTCTGTAGTCTAATTTAACAATGCTCAGTTCAGCCTTCGCGGTCTGTGATTGCCTTCGTAGGCCGCGTCCTCAGAAGGATGCAGACCCTGAATTGAGACACAGCTAGTGTGAGAAAAATGTAAAATGTTTTCTTAAGTTGAACTGCCCTCATGCAGTTTGCATTGTATTTGCTGTTGTGCCACGTATTTAGTATACCTGTATTTTTCATATGGTAGAAAAATATTGATTGTATCTACAAGCGTTCATTGCCTTTGTTTTTGTTGGGTTGCTATCCAGCAGCTTCACCATAGAGGGGACCCGCCTATTGTTAGAAGGCTCCAGTACTGCGAGTTAGAGCTACAGCTAGAGAAGTTCATTAATGAGTTTTGCTAGAAGAAGATAAGCTCAGACATACAGGTAATAACTGTTGGTGACAGCTCAGTCTCTCTGCAGGAAAATAATGCTTGTTCGTGCATCCAGGTCAGTGGGAAGGTGGATGACAGCTGTCCAGTGTGGGTGATAGATTACCACGTCTGTTTTTATCTTCTCTTTTATATTCAGTGCAATAGCAGTTTTAAAATTCACTGACCAGAGTTACAGAGTCAACATAAAAAAACGTCTTTAAGACAAAAAAGTAAAAACAGAAATAATACAAAATAATTAAATAGTGCTAAGAGCCGAGCAGCAGCAGGAAAACAAACACAAAACAGCACGTTATGCATGCACGCACGCATGCACACACATGAGCACACACACACACTCAAACACAAGCACGACGATGCCTACTTTTCTAGTTCAGTGATCCAGAGGTTGTCCTCTCTGCCGTTCTGGAGGACAGGCAGCAGAGAGACATCTTTGCCCTGCTTCAGAGAGTTTGGATTGGTGGTGATCGTCCTCACCTTAGTGACCTGGAACAAAAATACCACACAGCAGTGATTATTTGAGCGTTAATGAACATCCTAATCATAATCATTGTTTCATTAATGAGAGGCACTGTAGATAACACAAAATAATAATGAGTCACTGACCCTGGCTTCTCTACCAATCTCTAAACAGTCCTGGAGATTCAGCTTGTCGTTCTGGGAGGCTATAATGGGTCTGATGGGAGATAAACAACAAACAAGAAAGCAAACCTTATTTATATGATGTCTAAAAGGTTACAAAGTGCTTTACAAGATGAGGAAACAAGAAAGAGGGACGTAAACACACAGAGAAAACAATCTACACAAGCAAGAAGAAAGTATACAAACCACAAAATTAAAAGTCAAGAAAAAGCATCTATGCAGATTATGACTTAAAACTTTTACTTATATCACTATTGCTGCTAATATATTACTACAGTCAAGAACATAGTCTTAACCCTTATATTTCATAATTAACTGAACGTCTTACCTGCTCATCCCTGGGATGTTTCCCCAGAAGTAACGAGCTCTGTGGGCGGGGCTGACTTTGACTGCATCCACCAGCACTGGGTTGCACTGTCGAACAATCACACAGCATCAACAGTCATTTTCTCTGAGTTCAGAACATATTAGTTAGAGAAAAAGAGGAGTGCAATGAGGAACGAAGAAGTAACAGGAAGGGAGAGGAAAGACAGGAGAAGACAGGACTTTATTGATCCCCACAGGAAGAAATGCAGGTGTTGCAGCAGCTCAAGGACAGAAATATGTGCCGATAAATAGAAAACAGTATAAAATAAATTATTAGAAGTATATAAAATACAAATAATAGAAATAAAACAGAAAACTATAAAAGAGCAATTTAACTCAAAATCACATGGCAAGCATTAGAACACTTATAGTAAAGTACAGTTTCAATTTTAGTGGTGTGATTAGTATCAGCAAAGTACAGAACAGATAAGAGTAATATGATATAATACTATAACAGCAACAGAATAATATATAATATTATCCAATGACTAATTGTTAGTTTGTCTGTACTCATAAAGAAATATAATGTAATAAAACAGTAACATATTAACACAATATAGTATAGGATATGAAATATAGTATAAGGTGCAATGGGGTGAACCTCGAGGAAGCGGCATATGTTGACTTTGTCATGTGTGTTCATGAAGACCACGTTCTCAAACAGCCAGAAGAATGGTCTGGGGTCTTCCTCTTTGGGCTTCAGCAGCTGGAGGATGCGGTAGAACTCAAAGAACAGCCTGCCGGTGCCCTCTGCAGGGCAGATGAGTGAATTTAAGACAAGAGGAAAGAAAGGCCTCTGCCCTCTGATATTCTTACTCTCTGCAGTTGTGATTACAAAATGATCAGTATTATGAAGGCATTGCAGAGGAAACCTTTACCATCATCGTTTATAATTCATTTTATTGAATCAGCAATAATGATAAGTGTAAGTTCCAAGAGCCTAAAATGCTCTTTTTATCTGAATAACAGTCCAAAAACCTTTAAAGTTATAATTTACAAAGATGTGAAAGTAGCGCTTTACCAGATGGAATCAGTGGTTGTTTCAATTAATTTAAAGCAGACATGCATACAACCCAGTTACGTACCATAGATGCCTTTTCTGATTGGGTTGACGATGGAGAGGTCATTACAGGGGCTGCCACCGATCAGCAGATCAAACGGACCCCACTGCTCGATCTGGATGGTCAAAGAGGAACAAGGAGTAATTTCAATTACATCAATTGAGCTGTATGACTCAACACAAGATGAGACTTCAAATAAAACCAAGAGGATTCAAAGGGGTCAGATAACAAACAGGAAGGATCAAGGATATTAACGTTATTGAGGCTGTGAATATGTGCAGAAAGAAAAAACAAGCAGTGTGAGAGTTTTTCAATCATGGTTCTATGCACTTGATGTAAAGCTCTTATTTTGGAAGTCGCTTTGGATAAAAGCGTCTGCTAAATGCCTAAATGTAATGTAATGTAATGTGAGAGAACATACTTGTTGCTGGGTGATGAACCGTGCGTCACCAACATGGATGATCTTTCCATCATGGTTGACAGCTGCCACGGTGATTGAATCCTCGCAGACCTCTGAGGCAACATATTTCTCTACTTTGAAACCGAGATCCTTCAGCACCAGGTGGCCTCAAATCAAAAAACAGAGGAGTGAAACCACTGACTCAATCTTCAGTATCCGGTCATCAAAACTCTGATTAATACCATCCTGAAAAAGGCTTTGTTTCCCAAAAGCATCTTAAAATTATGGTAAAATCCATCTTATGAAGTTTATGTGTTTTCCCAAAGTATCGTAACTGAGGATCATAGACTAATAGCATCGTGAGAAGCTTCAGCTCCTGATATATTAATCTCTTTTGGCTGAAATGACGTGACGTATATTCTCGGGGTCCATATTTGATCTTTTCTTTATATTTATGCTGCGTGTGTTGTTTGGCAAGACACGCAGCATAAATATTAAGAAAAGATGTAAAGACACAGATGTAAAAACAGAACTGAAGACAGATTCACAGTAGATCATTTATATTATTTATGTAACTTACAGAGACCATTGCTGCTTCATTTTAGGTTTAACGAGTATAACAGTAATGCCTGTCACACACAGAACAACAAAAAATGACCAAAAAAATTTCCTTGCGACGTTAACGCTTTGTGATGAATGTATTTTTAAAATAAATCATGTTTTACAGACAGTAAAATCCAACCACTTTCAAGGTACATAAAGAAAGAATTTCCAGACGGTCAAAGCCTTTATCATCACATCTAAATTGTTACTATAATTTCCAGGAGACAACAAACTAATATGAAACTGGAAACAATCACCCAGTGATGATGAAACACCATCTTCAAAGAGTTTATTCAAATTCAAGCATATTCCTAACCAAGAAAACATTAAGTTTAAAATTAAACATTTTCCAGACTTTCAAGACTGTGTTCAAAGTGTACTGAGTATCATCTTCAGCCCTCGCTCTTAAGCACTGCTTTGGGAAACCCATACAGAAATATACGCTTTTAACTCCCAAAATGGATCAATGTTTGGAAGAGGGGTCAGGTCTGCACACTCACCTGTTGCTATGCCATCAAAAAGGGAGAGAACTCGAACTGGTCTGCGCAGGTTGGCCGGAATGGCTGGGTAAACACGGTGTGGCTCCTGAAAAAGTAAGAAGGGTCACAACAATGAGGTAACTGAGCCAGTGGGATTCTTCACTAATGAAATGAAACCTGTATTTTAGAAAAAAGGAAATTCCACATAAATTAATGTTGTATTTATAAATTTAAGATCCTTGTTAGTGCATTTTGTGTATTTAATCATTTAATGCACCTTCCTCATTTTGTGTTTACTTTAAATTCACAGTAGATTTATTTAAAGTAAACTTCTCTATTATATCTGTTCTTGTACTTCCTTTTGCTGCTGTGATGCTTTAATTTCCCTGTGTGTCAATCAATCATTAAGGTTGATCTTAAATGTGTAATAATTACAAAGTATAATTCAGAACATGTTTAAACCCAATGTGTATTTAAGGGTTGTCTGCAAAGCCAAATTTGATAGATTTTATTTTTAAAAAAAAACTTCCATCTGAAATTGAACCTTTTAAAAATTTACTACAAAAAACTTTAAAAACAAATGTATTATTATGAGTTCCCTGTTTATTGTATTTTGTCTTCTTTTGTGTTTTCTGTCTGTAACAAAATGTTTCTTTCATGATGCTGATTGTCTTGGTCAGTATTAATGTGAGTAATACTCGAACAATTGTAATATATTGAAAGTATTGTAAGGCATGCAATATTTAAGGATCTGCTGATCACTCACAAACTCCATGGCGCTGTTGTTGGCGAATAACTCCTGAACACGGATGCTCCAGTCCTCTCTGGGAATTAGAGCGCCATGGGGTTGATGAGACTGACACAAGTAGCAGATCCACGGCTCCAGCAGTGTCAACGAATCAAATGTCCCCGGACCAACGAGGGTGTTCAGGCAGTCTGCACAATAAGATCTGCAATTGAGGAGGAAAAAAGGAGGAGGATGGAGAAGAGAAGAGACAATTAAACCAAACAATAAACTGGGCTCTAAATAGCTAGATTTAAAGGTGGGGGAAGAGATGAACAGACCAACCTGCAGCAGCTATCATTGCCACACAGTATGACCTCTAGTCCATAGCAGCAGATGGTGCAGTAGGACTGATAGCCGTCTTCATCGTAACGATACAGAGTTTCTGTTAAGTTATCCTGCAGGCACACAGACAAACAGCGTCACAGTCAGAAGTTAGGGACATTTTAACAGACTTATACCCCTTAGACCGAGTTCAGACTACACAATATATTTCTGTCTGATTAGATGGACGCTGTGACAGTTTTGGCAATCAGACTTGTAAATTCTTGCTGTGACTCAGCCGAGAGACATGACAGACTACTTGTTGTTCCCTGACCAATCTTCGATTGCTGTCTTGATGTCATAGGGAAGGAGGTGCCAAAAGAATGTAAACAAACAATAGCATCAGCTGCGTTGAGAAAGAACATAAAGAAAGAAGCCTAACACATAAGGCCAGTGTTATACTCCAGAGCGGACATGTTTGTGTGCGGTCGCGGACACTGCGTACGCGGAGCATTTCAAATTATTCTTGTGTTTAGAGCCCGCTCGGCAGACGCGTTCCACACATGCGCAGTAGATTGGCGTGTAAATACACATGCGCAGTAGATCAGCGTTTACACAGACAACTAATCAAACATGACGACACTCATGCAAGAAGAAGAAGAGCTGCTTTGTCTGTTGTACCTAGTGCAAAAAGAGAAAAAAAGAAAAGCTAGAAAGTGTGGTGTACGGCCACTCAACGGCGTGTTTTCCCACGCATGCGTAGTTGGTGCTCTTGGTTCGCGGACGACTCCGCAAACACGCAGATGTGTAGCAGACCGCTCTGATGACACAAATGACGTAGTGCACACACTAGCGGACGGCTGTGGACACGTGGACAAGGAAAGTATAACACTGGCTTAAGGGTTACTACATCATTCCTCTTTCACCTCGCCATGTTTACACAGGAAGAGTGCTCTGCGCTCCTATTGGTCAACAATATGGCACACGTTGTGGAATTACTCAGAGAAAAAAGGCAAAATAATTCTGACCCGCTCATCTTTTTGCTGGGACAAAGTTAAATTGGATACATTGTCAATCCTGAAGCTCTACATCGGCTCGGGCTGTTATCGTGTAGTCTGAACTCGGCATTACCGTTGGTGACAAGTGATTGTAACGTAAAGAGAAAGATTTCTTACTTTACACTCCAAGCAGAGACTGCCTTTAAACAAAGGGTGGAATATCTCAATGTTTTTAGTCCCACAACACAAACAGAAGCCTGCAGACAAAATACAGAGACAGACAGAAACGGGAGGAAGCCAATAAGAAACAAATGAGTAACGGTGTGAAATTATCTATACGGAACTACAGTTACATACAACAGTATACTAATTAAGTTTTTCCATAAAAATTGTGAAGCACTGAATCTTTAAACACAAATGTAAACACAGCCTTACTTACTAATACGTTGATCATGTTGTGAGCAAACATGATCATTTCATCATTTACCAACAAAATCAAGGATTTAACGTAATTTCCGGACTATGAGCCGCTTCTTTTTTCACACGCCGTCATGCCGCCAATACATTTAGGCTCGTCACACCAGACCAATGAAATTACCGAACAGGTCACAGTGGACCAATGAAACCGTTCGAATCACCGTAAATCAAACGCATTCACACTAATTCTTCAGATTAGTCATTTTGCGCGTCAATTCAGAGGGTGCGGCTTATATACAGGTGTGCTCAATAGTCTGGAAATTAAGCTATATGTAAAAGGAAACAAATTTAGAATCAAAATGTCAAACAAGATGCCCAAACACTCACATTCGATGTCCAGTTTCATGTCCATGATCACACGGATGGTCTCCTCTGCAAGGAGAGAAACCAAAAACTGAATAATAGACGTTGTATAATCAATAAGTCAAACTCTCTCTAAAGCACTCAGAGTTGCAGTTAATGCAAGATAGGTGCTGTTCAAATAAAATTTTATATCATTATTGTTAATTCTTTCAAATTTGTCTGGGTATTTTCAATGGAACTGTTAACTTCACAGGTTTGATCCAGTTGTTTGCAAGCTGAAACACCATTTTATAATGCATGTGTTTACAAAGTGAATATTTACATATTACTAAATTTAAACATGTTACACCACACAAACTATTTCTTACGTTCTTACTCAACTTACGAGATAAGTTGTTGCTGAATATTTGCTGACAAAGCAAACAAGTTAACAGGATGTGGGCGACATATCTAACCTGAAAATGCTGTTTATAAGGTTGTAAATGTGGAAGATATTAAATTACACTTCACAAAATTACATCAAATAACTCAAATTACAAAACTTAATGCCTATAATGTTAAATGAATAAATGACCTTGGTTAGGATTGGTTAACAACCTATCATTTTGGTTATTTTGGGACGTTTTGTTACAGCTTGTGATGCTAGTGACTTCCTGTTTACATTGTTGATTGCTTTTGATTGGACATCACTAGCAAATCACTTAAAGTATTTATTAGCCAAGAAGTTCCTCAGGTTCTGATGTCGCTGCCTAATTTAGCAAATCACTAGTTTGAATCAAGCAAGTAGAACTTTGGAAAAAGTTTACACACAAACTGCACAAACTAAGTGTTTCATATAAGTGTGAAGTGAAATTCAGTTTGGTACCTCTGAGTTTTTGGTCCGGCTGGGTGTAAACTCTGGTCGCCTGGTTGACCTTATTGTAAGCTTTGGTGTAGGTCCTCTTCTTGTATGGCACAAAGTCTGGTGACATGTCATCATCAATCAGACTGCTTTTCTTCTTCTGAACCTTCCCTCCTTTCCACCCTTCCTTCCCTTTCCATCTTCCCCAGTCATCCTTCTCTCCCTCCCCTTCCTTCCCTTGTTTCCCCATCTCAGCTGCCCATCCTCCTCTGGACTCCTTCTCTTTCACGACTCTTTTAGTGTCTTTTCCCTTAAACTCAAATCCTTCTTCCCACGCAGTTTTTCCACCTCCGCCTCTGTCTCTGTCTCTGTGGGAAGACTTCTCTATGGAGTTGTACAACAGTTTGTTCAAGGAGACGGCCACTTCTTTCAGCTCTGTGCAGATGTTGCTGCTCTTGCTGCTCATCGAGGTGGAGGGGGAGCTGAGGGAGTCATCAGAAGAGTTGGCTTTCAGGAAGAGTTTCTTCTTCACCTTTGGTCTGTTGTTTGTTTTAGTAACACCTGGACAGAAGACAATCCTACATGTGACTGTCAGAGATTTTACACAACAGTAAAAAACATTTACTATGATACTTTGTTTTCTCAGCGACATTCCTCTAAGCTGTTAGCTAAAGGTCTCATGTTTGAGTTCTTCTTCAGCTACAGCAACAACCTTTTTCATGCATAGTTGTGTTTAAAAACTCTTGAGCTTGAGCTCAATGACTTATGACTACTCTTCCAGAAGCAAAATGACCTCATTCAAAATCTCATTGACATTTGTAATAAAGCCAAATTACTAAACATCCTTTTTATCATGTGGTTCACTCCAGATAGATAATATTGTTGTTTATTTAACATTTCTGTATTTAGCTGTCTCTTCCTGCAGCAGTCAGACTGTACAACCACCACGGACCCTGGTAGACCACTACACAAACTGCTACTACCACACTGGCGCTACCACTTATTTATATTTTTTACTTTTATTTGATTGAATTTTTCTCTCTTCTGCACTGTACACTTATGCTGCAACAATGTAAATGTCTCCATTGCGAGGCTATTAAAGGATTTCTGATTCTGATTAATGAACACAATATCCCATAAACCCCTAGACAATCGAGGGTTCGACGATACCAACTTCATAGAACCATGTGTCCATGGGAAAGTCGGCATCACTGCTAGTTTTAAAGTACATTTGTAGATTTGTACATTTTAATTAGAGCTGTATTTTTTTGTATACTAACAAATTAATCATTTAACTAATTTCATTTCATCAGAAAAGGATGATGAAAACAATGATGAATGATTTGAATGTCATTAAATTAAAGTGGAACAGAGACCAGTCTGTAGCTGACATCAAGACTTCTACCTTCTATCTATAATGCAGCTAAGAAATGTATATTTAATATACAACAAAAGCATGGAAATAGATAAATACGACTAAATACTTTAAATACTCAGAGTTTACCCCTGAGAAAGACAAATTTTACCAGAATCTAAATGATGGCAGGATCAGACCTTGTTCATACAGTGGGGCAAAAAAGAATTTAGTCAGCCACCAATTGTGTATGTTGTCCCACTTAAAAGATGAGAGAGGCCTGTAATTTTCATCATAGGTACAAAATGAGAAAAAAATCCAGAAAATCACATTCTGATTTTTAAAGAATTTATTTGCAAATGATGGTGGAAAATAAATATTTGGTCAATAACAAAAGTTAATCTCAATACTTTGTTATATACCCTTTGTTGGCAATGACAGAGGTCAAACGTTTTCTCTAAGTCTTCACAAGGTTTTCACACACTGTTGCTGGTATTGCTGGTATTGCTGGTATGACAAGTTGAGTTTTTACCAAAAAGTTCTATTTTGGTTACAATTTAGTTTCTGGTATCCTTTGATAGCTCTTTGGTCTTGACCATAGTGGAGTTTGGAGTCTGACTGTTTGAGGTTTTGGACAGGTGTCTTTAATACTGATAACGAGTTCAAACCGGTGCCATTAATACAGGTAACTAGGGGAGGACA